>JANIJG010025409.1:10432-55065 GCA_024611175.1 Megaceryle torquata
ATTACACAAAGTAAATGGTATTAAATGTTTTAAAAAAAAAAATTAAAAATTAAAACCCCCCCCACCCCCCCTTCTTTTTTTTTTCAATTTAAAAAATCTGGTTTATATTGTAGGAGTTGCTTGTGAGTATGTAAGAAATGTAACTATAACATGCACCAAGTCATAAATCCTAAAATCACAATAGCTGTTATAGTTGACCATAATATTCACTCTGCGTTTATTAAAACTTTTTTACTTTTATATTTCCTAATTGTTAATTACTAATGAGGTTTCCACATCTTGTAGAGGTCAGCTCCATGCCTGTATCAGGAGATACTCACGTGAAGTTTGATCGCACTTGTCAGTGAGCTTTGAAATCTAATTAGGCAATTATAGCTTAAATTCCACAGCTCAAAATAAACAGAGCTCCATCTTTTCTGTGAGCTGTTTTCTAACAAAGAAAACCTGCTGAGCGCAGACTAACTACAACGGGCAACGCACAGATTTTGTTCATCAGGAATAAAAGTGTTGCTGAAATACGCGCTGACGCTCTGGGAAGTGTTATGGGCTGCAATTTGAAAAATTGGCATTTAGCAGCAGAACGTACTGTATATGCACAGTGTATATGGAAGCCACCTATTTTGTGCAGAATGCCATTTATACCTGCAGATGAATTATTGTTTGTCATGAAGAATGCACTTAAAAGTTTAAAAGGGTGTTTCTCTTGCTCCAAGAAGGTCTTCAGAGAGATTCACTGAAGTAATTAACTGGTTTAAATGAAGCAATCTCGCTTTCAGATATGTGAAATAGTTGATGGTCATGTCTTGACCTGTAAGTATGCAGAAACTTTTGCCTCTGATGATACTTCTTAACATTTTTTTTTAAAGCTCACATAGGTGCCAGGGTAGACATTGGTGTTTTGGAAAACGAAAGGTCTTTTAGGGTGTGTTAGCACTTGTGTACGTGTGTAAAAGCACAAGCAGTGCATGTATAAAAGCACTGCTGAACCTTCACTGGTTTCTGACTGTACAATCATAGGCAAGCTTCATTTACAATGAGCCTAAAAATTCTTACTTACATTTTACATTACAAAAGCACATTTATTTCTCCAAGGAAGTACATAGAGGAACAGATAAATTCAGTGTTTGTTTCATCATACTGTAAAGCTATGCCAGTCTGAAGAACTGTATTATCGAGAGAAAGCAGAGATGTGGTTTGTTATATTGCTTCTTACTGAAGGTGTTCTATGGGGTTTAGTTATTGAAAAGTGTCTTTGCCTTTCTCATTTTGCCGAAGTGCTCTGGTCACATGAGTGAACTATTCCTTTTGGATGTAGTAGCTCTTAAGGAGAAACTCTTCACATTTCTACACTCATCTACATCTTTTGACCACCTTTCTCTTTCCCTTTCTTATTTTCTTTTATTTTTCTTTCCTGTGGTATGTCAAGCTCTCACTGAACTGCTTGGGATGTCAAAGAAGCTCTGCCTCTTGATTCTTTTTAGAGTATGTTGGTCTAGCCTGAAAAATTAGTATTATATCCCAAATCTTGGACCGTTAACTGTGTTAAAATATCATATCGTTTTGGACATAGTCCTGTAGCTGACTGATTGGGAACTCATGCTTCTTCAGCCTTCAGCAAAATTGCCAAATAACAGAGATAAACCTACAGATGGTGCTTATTGAAAAAAAATCTGGAGGGCTGTGATTATTTTTGTGGCTCCTCATTATCACCTAAAATCTGTAAAATTACAAGAAGAGATTTTCCTTTTTTTTTCTCTTCTTCATAACAACATCTGCACAGATCATCTATAGGTAAGACTTAGTGCTTAGGTGGCCAAGAAGACCAATAGCATCTTGGCTTGTATCAGAAAAGAGTGTGACCAGCAGGACTAGGGAAGTAAATGTCTCCCTGTACTCATCACCAGGGAGGCCACACCTCAAACACTGGGTTCCGTTTTGGCCCCCTCAGTACAAGAAGGACACACAGGTGCTGGAGCGTGTCCAGAGAAGGGCAAAAAAGCTGGTGAAGGGTCTAGAGAATAAAAGTCTTATGAGGATCAGCTGAGGGACTGGGGTTGTTTAGTCAGGAGAAATGGAGGCTCAGGGAAGACCTTATTGCTCTCTACATCTACCTGAAGGGAGGTTGCAGTGAGGTAAGAGTCAGTCTGTTCTCCCAGGTAATAAGTGACAGGGCAAGAAGAAACAGCTTTAAGTTGTGCCAGGGGAGGCTATTTGGACATTAGGAAAAATTTCTTCACAGAAAGGGTTGTAAAGCACTGGAACAGGCTGCTCAAGGAAGTGGTGGAGTCACCATCTCTGGAGGTATTTAGAAGATGTGTAGATGTGGTGCTTAGGGACGTGGTTTAGTGGTGGGCTTGGCAGCATTAGGTTTATGGTTAGACTTGATCATCTTAAGGGTCTTTCCTAACGTAAATGATCCTATGATTTTATGATTCTATGAAATTTCCATCCTAGTAGGATGCTTTGATTTTAAATGTTTAAAAACAGGTTTTGGATTAGTCCTTCTTACCATGAGTTGTGTTACTTCAGTTATTCTGATAGACTAAGTCAAATATTTTGGTGATGGCATTTCTTAAGCTTCTTAAGAATGGGTGAGATAATGTTTACTAACTAGGATCTCTCCTGCTTAGCTTTAAGCCCACAGTGCTCTATAATAGAAGACACAGTTTCTTTTTCTTATATGGTAAACTAAACAACTGTATTATTTCCCCCCCTCCTGAGAAAAATCACAAATACTTTTCTCTTCTTAAGTAGCTTTTCATATCCTATTGACATTTTTATTCTCTCTGAAATGAGTACCGTGGAGATAAATTCTTAGCTTATCTCATCTTGCTTTGTTCAAAAGAACTTAATATATGGAAAAGAAAGGCAAGAAAGAAGTCCTGAGGTTTTGTGAAGACTCTTTCAGTAACTTTTAAATCCCTTTTCAAAATGAAGTCATAATATGGCATTAATAAATGAAGAAAATGCTTATTCTTTATGATACTCTATGTTTCAGCATATTTACATTTGAAAAATTTGTGCTGCATTAATATATTGATGAAAATAAAATTAGTTCTCCAGCTTTTTAAAGATCATCTCACTGAAACCTACTGCTGCCAATTCTGAGGTATTTGTTTCTTTACTTAGTAGTTTGGTCTCTTTGGTGTTTAGGACAGAGAGTTACTGTCAGGCCTTACGCTCTCTGATTATTACATTACACAGGAAAGACCCCTGCCAGAGAACCTCTGTTAGGTTTTGCCTGCAGGGCTCCGGCTGCTTGGGCCAGTAGTGAAACCAGGGATTGCAGCGCTGCCACAGTGGTAGGCACTATTTTGAGAAGAAAAGCAAAGAAAAAGAAAGATTGGCACAGGGTGCTTGATGTCTTCCTGTTAATTTTGGAAAATATTTGCTAGAGAAGAACAGGCCAGGTCTTTCAGCTGACTGTTTATTCCCTAGTTTTGTTTCCATTGTTTTTATCCTCTGCCAAGGTCTTAATATCCGAAAAGACAGATGAGATCCAGTCTTGTCTTTTCAGCCCTCTTACATTTTTCTTTACGCGTATCTTTTTGAGCTGCTTTGGAAGATCTTTTCTAAACTGATTTCTAGTGGCTCCCTGCAGTCCAGACATCTCCTCATTCTCCCTCTTTGTAGCCCAACCTAAACTGCCTCCTTCACCTGAGCTTGTTTTCTCTCTTTACCTATGCTTAGACATTTTTTGATGTAAGTATTACTCAAGATTTCTGTATATTAAATAAAGCAAAAAAAAATATATATATAGTGCCCACCTTGAAAGACTTCTCTGTTATCCCAGTAGTCAAGTGCCATTCTGTTTTTCGTATTCCTTTGCTTTTAATTTGTTTCAATAAATCTATGGCGAATACCATAATATGGGCTTCTTTCCCATGGTATCCCCAAAATCTCTTCTAATACAAACTCCATCCATGCCATAGTTTCTTCCAAGCAAAGTCTTAATAGTCCTAGAAGTCTTTCACTTGCTTACTCTTCTGCCTGCTTTTTGATGCTGTCATTACTCTTTTGGAATTCATAGTAATATATTTGTATGCAATTTTATTTTTCTTCCTTCATTTTTAAAAATGTAATTGAATATTAACTGAATATTTGCATTTTATTTACATTTCTTAATTATACCTAGTTTTCATCCAAAAGATAATGGGTTAGATGCAGCCACAAGTCTGAGAAAATGTTGGAAGTAGCATTGAACAGAAATGTTTAACTGTTGAGAATGCTCTTCGGGTAGTACATTTCTGGTCCCCTCTGACAGCTCCCTGACAACAGGGTCAAGCGAAGTGGCAGAAGCCACAGAAGTGGCACTGCCAGTTTGCTGTACTTACTCAAGAGAGGAGATAACACAAATCCACAAGGAGTCCCAGTGCTGTTTAGCCAGGCTGAAGAGTTTTATGATAGATTTCAGAGGGACATATCAATAAAGAAGAAAAGGAGGGATAAGGGAGAGACTGTAATGTTGTTTAAAATAAAACCAAAAAGATCCCTTGCTCGTGCACTAAATGTCATAAAGGCAAGTGGTAAAATGGCAGCCACATTACTATCTAGTAGTCACAGATTGCCATAGGAACCTAAGTGTATCATCTCTTCTGTTTATTTTAATTGCCATTTATAGAGTTAATAGTTAGTATCAGAAACCACAAACATATTACTTCAGTGTAACTGTAAATATTGGGACCATGAAAAACGCAGCTCCCCCCAGTCTTTTTATATTATTACTGTTGCCCTGAAGACCATAAGAACATATACACAAAATAAATGAGGGAACCACTGCTGTCGTTCTGCCTACTGCTGCCATCTCCCGGCTGGAACCCACCCCACATATGGACAGGTTGCTTTTCCTGCTGTAGTGAGAGAAAGCTCAGACAGCACAGAACTATGTGTTTCAGAAACCAAAGGCTGCACAGTATTTCCGCCACCATATGTACGTGGCTGTTGATTATCATGGTGTAAGTACAGCCACGGTAAATAATTTATATTGCTTTACATACAGACCACACAATTCTGTATTTTATTAAAGTTAAAAAAAAATTAAATCAAAATGACAACAAAAAAGCCAAATCCTTCCTATTTCTTTGCATTGTTGTAGACCTTTCTTTGAACATAAACCCTGATCTAACAAAATGCTGTAAGCACACTTTTTCATTTCCACAGCCTGCATTCCCATCAGCAAACTTTCCCAATTCATTCTGAAGAGAAGGTCATCTTTATCAAATATATGTTTCTGGAATAAATATATATAACCTTCTGTATATTTATAACTGCTATGTAGGAGTGTTTTTTGAACAAAATCCTGTTGAGGCAGATGTCTGGAACTTTCTTTAGTTTTATGTCAAAGACACATGGCTCATATCTTGTCTAAATTTGCTCTATCCAATTTACATCGAGCAAGGATCTGGTCAGAAGTAGTTAGCTGCTAGAACTCACAGCAACATTACTCTGGGAAATTTCTGATAGGTATTAGTCACGGGATCACTATGGTGATTTAAGGCAGCCAGATAGATGTTACAGAAAAAAACTATAAATTAATTTCCAAGCTGTCAGTATTACTTTAGACAGAAATTAAGATTATATATATATATTACGCAAGGGTTGTATCAGGGAGTATTTAATATTAAACTCTACTAATGCTTGTGGCTGTAAAAATGGTAAGAGCAAATTACACCATCTTAAAATCACAAAGTAGCCTGTACATCGCTGCTACCTTCTCTTTGTCTTTTATCCCTCTTTTGTACAAAACAGCAGAGTTTTGTCTAGGGCGTCCCCAAATTACAAAATTACTTTGAACTTGCTGTCATGTGCCCTAGTATTTGGATACTCCAATGGAAGGTAGCACTTTCGTGCATGGCTACTTAGGTGTATTTCATTGTCTAGGTAAATTCCAGTGCAGCATGCTGACTGAGGTTTGGTATTTGTTAAAACAAAACTTTGAAGAAGTGATATTTCCCTGAGATTAAAAGCTGAGGGTTTTTTTTATACTGGGAAGAAGTTACTGTTTCAAAAGAGGAGTGTGTTTGCAAGCAGGCAACTAAAAAGTCCATTCTGCTTTCAAAGGACTCCTTTCTTTAAACAGCTTGTGGTGATTTTATAGTTTTATCAGCTAGCTTGTTATAAGCATAATATTAGATTCTTCTTTGGCATAAATATCTTTGAATTGCTTTGACAATGATTATTTTTTCTATTATTTTTCAACAGTGTTTTAAGCCAAGAGTGCTATAAATTGATTATCATTCCAAATCAGGAGGATGTTAATTATGGGTACTCTGAATGAAGTGCTGATACTTTTTTTTCCCCCCTAGCTGTGGTTATGTGAATAACGTTGAAATATGCAGAAAACACCATATTTATGGACTGTTTCAGGATTCAGGTGTTTTATTTTGGTGGCAAGATGCTTTCTCTACTTTCCCAATAATTCTATTGACTAGGGGATAGCCTCCTCTAGGGTAAGGAACACTGTTTTTCAGACCTGTGAGATTTTGGTTATGATTGCCACATAATGAACTGCATATTTGTGGGTTTTGTTTGTTTGTTTTGGGGGACTTGGGTTTGGTGGGTTTTTTGGTGAATAAAGGAGGAAGTGTTGAACCTGATTTAGAAAAGGTAGTGGTGCTATAAAATTAAGGCACATTAATAACATTTAGGGGGTGCAAGCTGAGAAGTGAAGCAACAGATGTTACCTAATGCCTTCCACTGATTTTGTGACAGTGACGTGACTGCTCTAATAGGGTAGCTAGAACTACAGATTATTGCCCTTTGTTATTGTAAGGAAGTATTGAGATAGGTCTTCCTCATGCTTACTAGGATGTCTTACTAGCTTGATCTTAATTGTTGCTCTGGCTTGACAGGGTCACTGAGTCTTTCTGCTGTGTTTTTACCTTCTTGTTTCCTATGATACTACTGTGAATGCATTAGGAGAAGGCTGCTGCCTTGTGAGAGTTGTTATTCGGCTGCTCTCCTGCGTTCACCTATGGTTTAGGAAAACTGAGGCTGATCAGTGGAGATAACTAGTTAAATTTTGGCATCCTTTTAAAAGCAGTTTGAATGGAGCTGATTCAGGGTAGGTGACTGACTGCTTGACCTCTCTTCTTGTACAAGCCAGTGGGGTGGGAGCTTAATCCTGCTGCCAAAACTGCCAGGGCACAGCAAGCTTACCCTCCAACCCTCCTCGGTTACCTTGCTTCCCAAGCTGGCTGGTTAAGCAGGAATGGCAGCAGTGAGAGGAAAGAATGAAAACACCCCACCCTCTTCAGAAAATACAGCAGAAGGAGATCTCTGTACTGGGCAGTGCACTTAATAGAGCTGCATGGAGTCTGTGGGAAGCCCTTGGGAATGGGGTGTGCAGTGCACAACTGTCCATAACCATCCCCAAACTACCTTTCGAATAGATACGTCCTGCAATTGCATAACTGGGTGACTGTTTCTGCCTTATAAATTCCTCTTCTGACCCTAGGAATCGACTGAATATATGCAAATCCAGTTCCAGTTTGTTCTTTTGTGTATTACCATCATTAGTGCTGCAGGCATGGTGAGAACAAACTCCAGCTTGCAGCTCCCCAGTCTCTTCTCCAGGTTCGGGTCCCTGGTAGTGCTGCAGAGCCTTTTGGAACTGGGGAGGAAACAGCAGGTCCGAACTGGTCAAAGTGCCTAAGTGACGGAGGGAACTAAGTGAAACACATGAGGCTTTATTTAAGTACTTCTCGGTGTTAGGTTGAGAAGCAGATACAGTTTCCTCAAAGCAATCTAAATGAGTTTCTCTGCTATTTAAAAAAAAAAAAAAAGTGAAATACATTGGAATTATTGTTTGTTATACTTAAAGCCCATTATGTCCGCCAAATACATATCTATGCGAATGCAGGACATTGTGCAACAAAGAGGGATGGAAATATTCTCTTTGGGCTAATTAAATTCTGAATATTAAAAAATGCAGTACACAATCTGTAGTGTTTCGGGTAGGTTTTAGGTGGAGTTTGGGGGGGGTGTTTTAGGGTTTATTTTTTTTCTTCCTTCTGTTCTCTTTTTATAGTGATGATTATTTATTGGCATTGCATCTGAGTTCGGGAGTTGTAATGCTTTTTAAATTTTTACTTTTTTGCAAGTTTGTATTCAAAGCTGGTGTCATAAATTCTGGAATCTTCAGTATATGGAGTTTTGTTTACTCTTTTTCACCATCAACCTGGATTTCATTTGTCTTTTCTACAGCTGAACAAACAGAAGGCAATATCCATCAAAAACATAGTCTTGAACCAAGTGAGCTCATATAAACTATATCATTAAACACTACCGAATTAAAATTGATTTGTAAAACTTATGGAACAAGAAGTCATATCTCATTTTCTGCTTATCATCTAGGTTAGTTTATTAATTACCTGAATTTAGCTTAAATGAGAATGGACTTAGCAAAACTAGG
The DNA here is from genome assembly GCA_024611175.1 of Megaceryle torquata. Classification (NCBI taxonomy): domain Eukaryota; kingdom Metazoa; phylum Chordata; class Aves; order Coraciiformes; family Cerylidae; genus Megaceryle; species Megaceryle torquata. The sequence continues at coordinate 18,846 of JANIJG010025409.1, forward strand.
TTCTAAGGAAGAAAATCCTGCCAGAAATAGAGGTGCTGTTTGTTGGGGTTTTGTTTTTCTTTTGCCTTTTAAAACTTTCTATAAAAGTGGAGTGAGGAAATTCTGTCAGATTTATCTTCAAATCAGGGAATTGGGAAAAATCCAGTACTCGATCCCACTACTTTTGCCTTAGAAAACCTTTTGCAAGTCTATTGCACTTTTCATTTTTATCAGTAAAACCACCATCTGAGCTGATTCATATAGACTGCTGAAAATACATTTCAGTTGCCAAATTCTGATTAAAACCCACTCATGCATGAAGCTAGCTTGAGATTTTCAGGTTATCAGATATCCTTGTGCTTTTCATTTTGCTAAACCAGATTTTTGTATCAAGTCTTTGCTTCCAATCTCATTTAAAGGAAATTATGTAGAGGGAAAGAAGAAAAATAGAAAGAAAAAAGCCTGTGACATTAAGTTGGTTTTGACTGAGCAAAGTAGGTTTTAGAGATGTAATGAAAAGTCATTTTTACATGTGCTATTTATTTATCTCGTAGAATAGAAGAAACATGGCCTTGTGCTTAAATCCAAAAGTTGCTTTTGTGTTCCCAAGAATGCTGCAGGCTGGTAGGGTCTCAGGGAAGTCTACCTCTTCATACAAATCTCTCAGGATCCTGCATCACGCTCAGATTTGTGCTCCCCTCCTTTGTTCTGCTTGCAGAGAGTATCTGATCCCTTCCTATAAGATAATACACTGATGCTCCTATAATCCAAGGTATAGTGCAAGGGAGCTTTGATAGTCCTGGAATACAGCATGGATTGATAAACTTCCAAGTGTAATTAAATCCCATGCACAAAAGAAATCTGGATACATTTTCTTCCAGTCTTGTTTCACAGCTATATTTTCATAAGAAAGCTGAATTCTCTTTGCTTAGTACAGGCATTTGAATGCCTTGGGTTTGAAATGAATGACGATAATGTTACACTCACCTTGGTGGTACTATGTGCAGTTTATGCACTTCTGTTTATGTAATTATATAGCATAGTCTCTAATTTTTACAGCATCATTATGTAGGAATAAAAAAATATTTTTATTTAACTGTTTTGTCAGTTAGAGAAGAAGCTATAATTAAACTTTTTAATCAACCTTTTAGTTTTATTTCTAATTATTGAATAATTTTATTTTGCTACTTAATATAATGCATTGAATATTTTCTATTATTTGTATTATATTATCATAAATGGTCTATGTGAGAAATAGCACTTTCATCAAAACATCTTATGTGTTTATTACACATCAACAGAATTGATAGTTACAAATAATGTTGAGGTTTTTTTTCTGTTCCTCCCAGGCTAGATTGTCAGAATCCGTTAGTAGTTGAGGTTGTTTAAAATCTCTTAGATGTCAAAAAAGGATTCTACAATTATCTAAGGGAACTACACCATCTCTCTACAGTACATTACAGTATAAATAACACAAAAGTATAAAACCAGTTATTTTGTGTGCATACACACAATTTTTGTGACTTTCTTGAAAAAGCTAAAAAACTCCTACCTCTTACCAGCCCTGTCCTTCCACCCTTCCCAACAGGATGAGCTATTTTTCTAAATGTGTGGCTCACAAGATATTGATTTATAGGCTATATTGTAAAATTAAGAGTTCAAAGAAAACAGATTATTTCAATAGGATATGTTTGTTCTATACTCCCTCCATTAAATTTAAGTGTTTCTTACTTCTTAGCAATATCATGTAAGGAGAGAGGCTATTTAAGAACTGTTGCCATTTTTAAGGTCAGGTAAATAATAATATTCTAGCAACAATTGTATATGTTTAATATTATTCCATATATTAAAAATATTATTATTATTATGCATACATGTCTGTATATTTGGTATTTGCAAGTTTCTGGTAAAGAATAAATAACTGGTTTAATTGTGTTTGAAGCTACAGTTTGAAGCTATAATTAAGATCTGAACCTGAATTTAAATGAAATGTTACGTAGGCTATAGAAGCTATGGCAGGCAAAAATGCATTCATCTCTCTCTTTGTATTATAAAATAAGATCTAAAGCTCATATACTTCCTGAATTGGACTTAAGGTTTGGACTTTTTTTGATATTATACCATAAATGTCTTATGAGGGGTTTCTTGATGAAGTTCTTTCAATATAGACCGCATAGATGGTCTACTATATTTAAAAAAAAAATTCCTTATTTCACACTTCCTAAGCTCCCTTCAAAAAAAAAAAATTATTCTTTATTGCTATAGCCGCTTTGAATTTCATTTCTACATAGAACAGCAGAGAGATGCTCTGCCAGCAGTGGTTAGCTGAATGTAGGCTATTGCCATAAAGATAAACTGCATAGGTTTCCCAGCAGTGAAGGTCAAAGGACATATGCACAGCTATTTATTTGCTTTTAAAGCAGAAGGAATATGATTTATGTGGGATATTAGCTAATGTCATAGTGTTGAGCTTTGCAGGTGCGGCCATGGGAGCCTGACCCCCACTAATCCCCCTAAGTGCAGCTGACACGCATGCAATAGCTTTGTTGTTGCCGTGCTGCTTCTTGACCCGCTTTGCGCAGTGTTTTGAGAGGTGATGCTGCATTTCCCTGGGCATGTTTCCAAACTTTTGATTAGATTCGAATTAAGCAAGGTAGAGACATTTGGGCAATGCATTTGGACAAAATTACTTATACTTGGAGTTGCTTTTAGTCTTACTGTGTGCATTAGCTTCTTGGGTTTGATTCTGGTTTTGCTTAGTTTTGTATTAAACTTTTGCTGGAAGTACTTCCAAGCCTCCTGCACGTTTGCTGACACAAAGTGTGCTGAGCACTCCAAAACTGAAACGATCGACTCTGCAAGGGATTCGTACCAATGGGCCAGGCTTGATCCACACACACTCTTCAGGAAAGGGTGCCAGAGCTGATGTTTCCAAGATCTGGCTGTAATTGTTAAAAAGGCCCTAATAATGCATCTTCCTTTTTTTTTGTTTTGGTTGGAAGAGATCTTTAAGATCATCAAGTCCAAGTATTAAGGAGACTAAATGACTTGCCCAGTAATGGGAGTGAAAGAGGCACACTGATATTTGGGCCTTGTTACCTTGTTTTGCTTAAGTGTGAATCTTTTGTAATAGATCTCAAACAGCAATCTTAATGCTCCTCTTTCTTGCTATTTTTTCTTATGTTACTCTTTGGCTTAATTTGAAGTGATGAGCTTTTTCCTTGTGTGCTAGCAGCATGACAGCTCCGGCCAAGATGTAACTCCATAACAATCTTTAGAGTAGGATTTACAACAAAGTCACTAATTCTTTTGCTTAATATTGTTTGACAGGTTTCAAACATAAATATAGGCTAAAATTTTAAGTTAAAAAAAAAAAAAAAAGAAAAGGCAAAAGTAAATGCTATTCAGAATAATAGTAAGAACAAAACCCAGAAGTGATGAAGTGCATAGATACGACAGATGATTGTACTTGAAGAAAAAGTTATTAGTGATGGTTCACATAAGAATTTGTATGTGAGATTATTAACTATAAAGATGTGGGCATAATTGCTTTGAACTATTTTCTCACAAAAAATTAGGATATTGGGATGATTCAAGAGCGAATGCGCATGGAATTTTTGCTCTTGGGGTAAAGAAAAGGAAGGTGGCTTATTCCTGCTACCCCTTTCCACACGGGCAAAAAAAACCAACCCATCTCTTTCCAAAAATTGCCCAATGTATTACTGGCATATCTAGTTATATCAGAATCGTGTAGTTCTCCCTTACCAGAATATAAGAGAGAGAAATACTTTGCTACGGGATGTTAAAAAATCCCTTTTGGAAAGCGGCGGGAAGAACCCCCTAGAGGGAGCCCGAACGCTGCCGTTCCGAGCGCTGCCCTGAAACCTTCCGCATGCCGTTGAAACCGCTTCCTAGCTGAACTCACTCTTTTTCCTTCTGACACGCTATTTATTTCTGATGTCGTCTGGACTACTCAGAATTGTCGTTCACAATGTACATGCTGAACTACACGGCTATTGACCATGAAGGTTCAGGGAGGGGAGCGCGGATGGTGGAGGGGGCGGTGAGTGCCCAGCTACTGGCAGGGCACTCGGAGGGCGGGTGTGAGTGTGCGTGCGGGTGCGCGCGGGTGCGCGGCCTGGGGCAGTGCAGGGAAACGAGGAAATAGATGTTCCCCGCCCCACCCCAGATGATAGCTGTTTCTTTTTTTCAGATACACTATTAAAAATTTCCTTACTTCTTTTTGAAGTAAAGAAAAAGATACTATTATTTGTGAATGTTTGTATTTTGTTTGTGAATGTTTCTCTTTTCTGCTTAGCAAATGAAGAATCCTACTTTTCACTTTTTTTCATCTCTCTGTAAGTGGCAGCAGTGAGAGAGCAGTTTCATCCTTCTCTCCACTCTGGTCTTAGCACCCCAATCCCCACAGCCTGTTCATGCACCCTTTGCTTCATAAGCTGCCACCTTTTATCCCATGAGCAAATTTGCTGACAGCTTCACTATAAAATACATATCCTTCTGGGAATGTCATGCTATGCACTCGGCAAAATGTCCTCCAATACCTTAGCAAATCACCAAAATATTTTAAGAAATGCTTTATTTCTATGAACCAAATACCCTGATGGTTATTAGATTTGTCACAGCATATAGGGTTTCTCCTGTAGCCATACTGACCTTCATATGCTATTGTGTTGCAGACCAACTATTTACGTAATCAAATCAGAAAAAGAATTCTTAATTAACAATAAATGATCCTATTTTAAAATACAAGTAACTAATTTTCTGCATCATCATTAAAGCTTATTTATTTTAAACTCTAGTGGTTTAGCATTTTAACCTATGCTTTGAAAACACAGCACAACACAGAACTGGTTTTAATCGAAAGGCAATCAAACCACTTTCAGCAGGATGCCACACTTAGGCGTGAGCTTGGATCTCTGAGTACCACAGAAATGAGCAGGTTATGAAAGGCTTTTCTCCCAAGAAAAATGTATGCACTATTTAGCCATAAATTACGATGTACTCTCATTATACCTCATAGAATTAAAGAACTTAAGTAAATTACTTCTTCCCTCTTCCCCTGTTCTCCTGAGTCATGTTGCAAATGCTGGATTCTGTTGTTGAGTGATGCAAAATCTACCGTTGCAACCTTTTATTCCCTGGGTAGAAATTAATCCTTTGTAATGTAATTGAAGGAAATCGATGACATTACTTGCTGTATCTTGGGTATTGAGAGCATGTAAGCAGGAAGGAGTGAAGAACCTGGGTGTGCGTAACCACTCTGAACTCCCATGGTGTGAGGGTTCAGGTCAGCAAAGATTTAAGTACTTATTTAGTTTGTGAACTCCCTTGCACTTTTTTTTAGTATTCTTTCAATTATCTTTGTATGTTTTTCTTAACATTATACCATGTACTTCTGTCTACGTGAAGTAAACTATCCATGATGTAAAAGAAGTTATCCTATCAGTTACTGGTAGTGCTAAGATACAGTTAACAGGTAGAAGTGAGCCAGAGCAATATGAATTCAATTGTATTTCATTAAGTGTAAATTTTATCATGGCTTTCAATATGAGAGAATTATTAGTAATAATCTGTGTAACTGAAGTTCTCTCTTTTGCATAAATTTCTTCAAATGTTTGATACCAGTTCTGAATAAATCCTGCCTTGTTTTGGTGGCCAGGTTCTGCTCTTCAGCAAACATATTTAGAACATTAGATGTGAATGCTAGAGGGGGAAAAGTAAAATCTGGAGTATAGAAATATGTTAGTCAGCATTCCAAGTATATAAATTGTACTTATAGCTTGAAGATACTGTATTAATGTACATCTTATGAAGGCAGATTAAAAACTAGCAGTAAGAGAAAAAACCAACACACAAAACCAAATGAGAACAAAGTATTTATTGTGGTTTATAAATTTTGCTTTGCATAGCAGCATTTCTGAGTTTCATGTGCTAAACACCTACTCTTGACCTTGAATTGACCCTGAACTTTATGAGCTAAAGTTAACAATTATGCAACAACTCAAATATGCAGACAGGACTTTACAGCCTAAAAGAACTACTGTCCTGTGTTTTGTTTGAGTTAACACACTTTGCTGTTATGAAACTTAACTTTGTCCTGCTGGAAAGCAGGAGGAAAGGAGTGCCAGTAGCTAATGCATAGAAAACTCAGAACAATGTGGGGGGCAAGTGCAGGAGGGTGGCAGATGCATCGTGCTAGGTCAGTTCTGCAGGAGAAGTTACCAGCACTTTCTTTGTGCTGTTTCTGAACAAAATAAGTTGCCCAGTGAATGTCTTCAGACAGATATTTAATGTTGAGATAGCTCAGTTGGAATATAAACCATCAAAGAAAGTGAAATGAACCTTTGTTGTCTAAAACAGTCACTCAAACCAAAGAGGCCTTGTCAAAGACTTGGTTTTATGAATTTTTATTATGTGTTAGAACCTCTACAAGGTGTCATCAAGCTTTAACCTTCCAGTTGTGCTGCATTCATGAGGCAGTAAGGTGACTATTGCATTTGCTGTGCATTCCAGCTCATTTTCTGAAGACAGAAATTAAATGTGAGAAATAACGTGCTTAGAATGTAAGTTGGATAATGATCACAGGTATCCCTTGTAATTTAAATTGATATCTCAACTTCTCTTCCTTCTGTAAACAAAAGGCTTATTTGTCTGTTTAAAAAGAATAATAATTAAAAAAACCCCAAACCACAAAAAAGAACCCCTCATCTGTTGCTTTGGACTTTTATACCACTGAATGATACAACAGAAAATAAATTCCAGTGCATAGTGACATTTTGTTAGTAGAGGCATCCAGGCATACATATATAATTTTACAAGAATACTCTTTTTTGTTTGGTTGGTTTTTTTGTTCATACTTTCTAGCAACATGGAATCTCAAAGCAATACAGGCAGTTTGTGACATACATGCAGGTCACTAATTTTGGCAATATATGAAGCATCCCTTGGATCCTATTTTACTCTGTGTTGATGACAACCAAGTGCGTTCTCATGAGAGGACTGCCAAAAATGTAATTTCCTTTTTCCTGATGTTTTTCATACTCTTAAGACCTTGGAACAAGTCGCACAGTGTCTGCATCAGGTGCATGGTGGTTTTTTTATCTACTTATCTCACAGATGTGTTTGAGGAAGATGCTGGTATTTGGAGAGTATTTGTGAGATAAAAAGGGCTGGAACCTTAAGGTCTGTTCCTCTTAGGCAGAAGCAGATGTACTGTCTGCTGTGCTGTCCTATCTCTGCAGTAAAGACTGAGAAAATTAACGGAATTCCAGGGCATTGCTTTGAACAGTAGGTACTAGGTTGCTATAGCTTTCCCAAACATGTTTTAGCTGCAGAAGAAACAGAGGAAATGCACATAACTCAGCTCTGGAAACATTTAAATCTAAGTGTTTAAATATATGGACATATTTCCTTCATAATAAAACTGCAACATTATCATCAAAATATTAGCTAATGATAAAAGTGTTCTTGGGAGGCTTTTTCACAACATGGAGATAATGAATATGAGTATCATATGAAAACGGCGTATTTTCCCTTGAGAACTAATAGATACTGGTGCTGTGAATTCTCTTGGATATAATATACATCTTTGGTGACAAACTTCCCTAAAAAAATGAGAAAACATTTTCTTTTGTATTTACGCTATAATGGAGAGGTTTCTAACAGCTGCAAAATCCTCTAAGTAATAATGAAACCGTGTAATTTAGTATTTTCTCCAAAATTAGGTGTGAATGCTATTATTCTTTTGGAAATTATAATAATAAAACACCCCAAACATCTGGCTTTCCTGGGAACCATACTTTGGGTTTTTTTTAGAATTAATCAATTTCTTCAGCACTGCCAGGTTTGTCCATGCTAGGAAAAGAGGGAAGCTTTTTCTTTGAGGCTTGTGTTGCGGTATATTCGAATGAGCTGAGAGACCATCCCAGACCTCTGCAGGTTAAAGAGACTGCTTACAGTACAATGGGCATGCTTTAAATCCAGGCCTGTTTGTCAGTTTTACTGTAGTGGAGTACCTAGGAGATAATTTTCTTGTTATGTAACATTTACCTAAATGCTGTGATTATGCCCTGTGTGGTTTTCATGACTTTCTGCCTGCTCTGTCATTTGGAAGATCTAATAGCAGACTTTCCTACAGAGCTTCAGAAGGTGCTCTTAGTGGATTCAATAAAGAAACTTTCTATTGAAAAAAAAGCCTAATTTAACTCATACAAAGCAAAACTTGAATGCTAAAGGCTTATGTAGCCTAGAAAAGAACTGAAACCTGGAGCATTCAGGAGCCCATATTTCCCTGTCTCAGGTTTGGTCCTGGTTACATCTGGGGCTGACACTGGAGTGTCCAGCTGTGCAGCTACTTGACAGTTTGAGGCTGAGTCTCTTTATAGTTTTCCTTTTAAATACAACCATTTCATCCCTGGAACAAAGTGGGAAGTTATTTGAAGTCTAATTGTTTGGCAGTATGGCAAAAAAATTCTTCTTCTCTGGAAGGTCTGCAAGGCTCTTCTTGTTTAGAAAGGAATTGTCTTTCAGAGGGGACCCAGAGCCATTTGCTCAGCAGCATCTGGTAGGCTTCTATAAGGTTCAGAAGCCATTCTGCTGATGCTCAGTCCTGTAATGCCTCACTCATGCTCTTTCAAGGGAGTCTTAAAAATTAATACTACACTGCACCTATATGATGTTTCTTGTCCCTAAATCTTTATGTCACTTAGTTTACTGTCTTCTCTGAACAAACCACATTTTTTTGAAGTTGAGAGTGGGAAACTTGGACGTGATGTCAGTATGTTGTACTGAATTTTATTAATATTGAAAAATTGATGAATGACTTGGAGTAATATTTCGAATTAGTGTTATCTACAGTAAAATGCAGAAGTCAGGAATTAGAGTTGTTGGATGCATACTTTCCATGTGAATGCTTCAACCTCATCTTCACAAGGTCATAAAATTTTTGCTGGCCCTGGCACTAATAACTGTTAGTTTGCTGACCATAATGATAATGAAACTCAACCTCCTATTCCTTATTCGGAGTACTGCTTCTTAGAGGAAGGTGCTAGTCAGGGATTGACATATAAGAAAGATACTGTGGTCTGAATGAAGCATCATCTTGCACTGCATCACCTACTCCAAGGTAGTGGTGTGCACTTTTCCTGGAAGGAAAAGGCAAGAAAGTAAATGTCAGGACACTACCGGGTAAGAATGTGCTAATAGGTAGATAACATGTAGCAGCTGTTGTGTTTTACTCTCATGCCCTGTGTTTTTGACAGCAGTGTTTTCATCTGCTGAGGAGCAATAATCTTGGTGCCTAAAATGTTATTTATGATGATGAATATAGTTGAGGGTGAGTTTGTTTTTGCTTTGTATGTCAACTTGTTTTCTCAGCTTCACATATGATACGGCCTTAGTTTCTACTGCATATTAATGTTACCATATGCAAGAAATAAAACCCAGAGAAAGTGTAACTGCCTTTTCCAAGACCACACAAAAAGCCAGTAGCAGAACTGGAATGAAACCACAAAAATTCCTGCTCTTTATTAGATTTTTAAGGCATTTGTAGGGCCTCATCCAGACATGTAGAGAATAGTTTCTGTTAAAAAGTAAATTTTAAACAAGTCTGAAGGGTGATTTACATTGAGCTGTATTTTACTGTACAATATAAACAGGTGTTTGATGGCACTGTTTACCTGATGGCATTCTTCTGATTGATTTTTCCAGCCATTTGGTGGTACTGTGCTTCTGGCAATAAAGAAAAGGTAAGGTAAAGAGGTCAGTGCTAGCTACAGCAGATGGTTAAATCACATGTCTTGTCCTTAGTAGCATTCTAAGAATTTGGTCCTTAAAGACCATAGAGCAACTATGAAAGATAGGATAAAAACCCCAGTCTTATGCAATCCAGTGGAATTGGGCAGGTCCTACAGTATTTAACAGTATTCAGCAATAGGGGGCATTGCCTCCCAGAGGCAGAACTGAACATAGGTGTTGCTGTGGGTACAGTTGCTCATGAGACAAATGATGATAAAACCAGTCTGTTAATATTTTGTATCAATTCCTATATTCTTGGGTGGGGTTAATAGTTTTGAAGAAGTGGGGAAGAATGGAAGTAAATTCTCAGCATTGTACGCTTTCAGAAAAATATTTATAGTGTCTTTGAAAGCCTGTTTTAACTTGAAACATTTGCATTCATTTATATCAGTACAAAATCATAAAAAATGGATGTGTCTCTTTTACATTCACTCTCAAATTATGTAAATGACAAACTGAGAGAATTAGCCCCATTATTGCTTTCTTTTCATTAAGTTCTTAAAAGCAGTGCTGTATGAGGGACTCCCCTAATTAAAGCACATAAATACACAAAGAACTGAATTGATGGCATCAGTTAGAGTACCCATGTGATTTGGAGAGCAGATTGTTCGTAACCTGATGGAAAGTTTAACAAGCTGGCCTCTTCCTCGGTCTACTGCATAAGTGGCCTGGGAACTGGTGAGCTGTCATGACAGAACCTGGCACTGTTGAATGCTCTGCCTGATTTATTGTATACTGAATTTATGCCTTACAGTTACTTTTTTTTTTTTTTTTTTTTTTTTTCTGTAACAGCAGAAAATTTAAACTGCATCTTTAGGTTCAAGACATTCCAGTATGAGACTCTTTCTGCTGCACCTTCTGCAGACTCTTAACTCAGATTCCTTTGAACTCGGAAAAGGAAATCACATGTTGTTTCTGGCCTGGTCTACCTGGCAGCAATCGAAATGAGATCAGAGAACTCAATATTTAGAATAATAGATGGATTTTAAATAGTTGGTACATACATTTTGCTTTTTAGATGAGTTTTGATTGTTAATAGAGCAAAAGTATTTACTCAAGCTGGTAAAAACAATAATGCCCCCAGGATTTTTAATTATCTGTATTTCATATGGGCATTTTAATGTGCCATTTCCTTTGCAGTGCAGAACGAGAGGGTATTTTCATCTGTACCAGTCCTTCACTGGGAGAACTCCTAGCCAACTTTTCTTTATTCTTGAAAGACTGATTCCCTTCCCCAGCTGCTCTGGTCCGAGTGCAAATGCTAACTCGTGCTGGCAGGCTCGCCTTAGCGGGAATGCATTCCTTCTTTTGCAGGCTTTGACACCGGGAGAGCAACTGGTGCTCTGGGCAAGTCCCAGAGGATCGATAGCTCTTTCACTGGGATGTACTTTGATGGTGAGAAAGTAGCCTGCTTTGTTAAGCTGTCCAGACGATCAGGTTGTAGTCTGGACTGCACAACCCACTGTTGACCAGGCCAAATAATCTGTTTCTCAAGACCCTGACCAACAAAGGGGAAGGATTTTTCCTATCAGATAAAAGATTCAGAGAGTTATCAAAAAGTTTGTTATGGGAAGTAATTTGGTATTGCTGTGTATAAACCTGAGCTTTAGCAGTCTCTCCTCAGGAGTTTTTTTTCGTGGTTTTTTTTTTTTTTTTTGTCTGGTGAGAAGTGCCAATCTTTTACAATTCTGAGATTTTATGGGGTTTGTTTGTTTGTTTGTTTGTTTGTGGTTTTTTTTTTTTTTTACTTTTTGAAACGCCAAAAGTATTGTGGACTTAATGCTGTAGATAAGGAACTGTGTAGTCATTCAAATGACAGGGAGTTTTCTTTCATCAGTTCGGGAATTTTTAATCTTATTTAATCTAGAAATGAAAGGAAATTACAGGAAATATAAGGAACTGCCATAGTTAAACTGTTGTTCCAATTACTTCATCTTAGAAAAAGAAAATTCTGCACATTCTTGACTTAATACCAAAGTATGGCTCTGAAATATTTCTTCTGTCACTTCTTTTTTTAATTGGAATGTCAAGTCAAGAGTCCTGTATGACTGGAACAAACTGTTTCAGTATAATTACATTGCAAGCTATATTTATCACCTTCTTTGACTGTTGAGATTTTATAGCAACCAAAGTTTCCCTGCCCAGAATCCTAACACATGCTCAGATGATGTATGATGCAACTGAAGAGTTTAAATTTGTGTTATAATTTATTTCTTTAAAACAAACAAAACAAAAACCTCTAATAGGCCTGTCACTCTGGTTCTGAACTTCCTGTGAAACAGTAAAAATAACATTGAGGGTAGGCATCAGGACCTGGGTCTTCCCTCACAACTTGGCCAGAGCAAGGTATGTTTTTTGCTTGCTTTTTGCCTTACACCACCCCAACTGTCCAACTCTCTGAATTCAGGTACCGTCTTGGAAAGCAGAAGTTGCACTTGAGATCTCCTCCAGATGAGAAGCAAACCAGATCTAGGTCTTCCACTTGCTGCTAAATTGGGCTTTCAGGGGAAGGTTTTCTGAGATCTTGAATACTTTCTGGGACAGCTATGCTTTAAAAAGAAAGCTGCTGTGACTGCAGTTTGAGAGAAGCCTACCTTTGTTGGTATCTGTCAATTATGTACAGAGAACAGCTACTGTTAGGGTGATTGAGGTGCTACTCTTCCTACTTTCTAGGCTAGTCAGGGTCAGGCTCAACGGAGCACTTCATGGCTTGGACTAAAGTAGTGATTTACACAGAGACTGACTTTTGAGCACCTACAGCATCCTCAGACCCAAAGGAAAGCACTTGGTGAGTTTTGATGCTGCTTAGGCTGTATGGGAGTTCAGGAAAACTTTCTTTGGCAGTTTGGAGTTATTAGGTTCTAGTTTGGATCCGGTCTGTGATATGACTAAACATTGGATTCCCCTTGTTGTGCAGAAGAAGTACTTCCATGAGAATGGGAAGTAGTTGAGAAGTTGTGTTGTGCCACTGGAGTGGCTTTTTGAAGCATATTTGAAAAGGTGTTACGTGATTACTGCAACTTTACTTAATGCTAATATTTGGGATATATTTGTTCCGTTCCTCACTTTCTATGGACTTGTGGAGTTCAAGATGAGAAGGGGCAAATTGATTGTCACAGTCATCTGCAGGACTATGAGAATCAATAAATGTTGCTGTAAAGCATTTTATCTGGTGTTCCTATCATATTCAGCACATATTGTGTACATATTACCTTTCATGAGCTAATGCTGGTTTTGCTGTAAGGAAATGATGTGACTGTGAATAGAAACAGAGGTAATCATTAGGTTGAGGGCAGGTGTTCTGTTTCAAAGAATGATCTCTGTCACTATATTATTTGGCTTTTTAGAAGCATAAGAATATGGGAAATCAGTGAGTAATTCCATTTTATTCTACACACAGCAGTCCTGCAGCAATCTGTGCTCAGCAAACCTTGGACTAGGATATTTTTAACTTTAGATAACAATATTTCTATTTTTCTGAGCAGCCTTCACTGGATTTTCTAGTGAGCAATGCAGAGGACTTGTGCACAATGCCAAGATATTTTTCTTTTCCTTGATCCTGGTATTCCAGGAGAGCCAGTTTTGCCAAACTTGTATAGATAATTTTCCTCCTGTAATCTCTCAGAAAAGTCAGTGTGCATCATGTCAGTTAGGAGGTGGTAATTCACTACTGAAAGAAAAACCTTTGTTCTAATTCATGGCAAACTTCTGCATTGTGGTCTTTAATGTTGCTGTAAAGATGAATTGAGAAGGCACACTTGACTGTAGTGGGCTTTCTTGCAAGCATGGCTGTTTTGATCATTTTTTCTAGAGTGAAGCACACATAGACTTGCAGTCTTAGTTTTTGCATCTAAGGTAGGCTGGATAGAGCTCTTTTTTAAAGCAAGCAGATGTTGTCTTGCAATCTGTTGGTAAGAGAGAAATGTGGGTTGAGTGGCTGGCTGTGCTGGCTGAGAGTGTGTCGCTTGACTTTTTATTTTGCCATTGTTGGCAATATACCTGAATATACCTGAATGTTGCTTGGCACCTTTTGCATAAAAATTGTACTTACCCTGTAACAGTTTGATGAATGAACCATTTGTCCTCAGTAGATGACACTTTAAAACTTCTGATGAGATGTCTGGTGAATTGCAGTGGTTGGTACTGATGGAGAAGGATTCCAAAGCACTGCCAAAGCAGCACTGCTACAGGGGCACTAAGGTAAAGGTCTTGGTCAGAGCTTCTGGTCATTTAAGCAACAAAGCTATAATTACATAAACAGAACCGCTTCAGCCAGTCCAACGTGTCATGGATTTTCCAGCTAATCTGTCCATCCATCTTAATGGTGCAGAACTTGTGCTTCATGTCACTCTCTGCCTTTGTTCCACTCCTTCATCTCTTGAAACGTCTGTCATGAAGAAAGTGTTTATCTTGAATTATGTGTTGAAGAAGGTTAGAGTGCACACTTCTGAAGCTTGGCATGAAATTTCCTAAACAAACCTTGCTGGTTGCTTCATGGAAATAACTGAGGTATGGATTTCAGATTAACATTGTGCATTAATGTTTTTGGAAGCACTTTAAAATAACGGCTGTGGTGTTGGTGAATAAAGGAATCCTGTTGAAGTGCATATGACATCTGCATTATTAACAAATCAGCTTATTCATTGTAATGAATATTATTATGATAAATGTTATCTTAATGAACGGTGATTAACAGCTATTACAGAGACTTTTTATTAACCTAAACATTTACTTGTATTACATCTTAACTTAATACAGCACAAGATTTGAACACTTTTCTACTTGGATGTTTTTGTATTGGGCTAATGCTGGTATTGTGTTGCTGTACAAACACTTGCAGGACATACATACATAGGGAAGTGCGGAGCCCAATGTGAAGGCTCAGGGAGCCAGCGGAGCTTAAGGCACAAAAAGGATTACACTAGGAACTTCAGAGAGTCTCTGAGTCACAAGCAGCTCACTGCTGTGAAAGGAAATTATTTCACTTCAGCCTCCCTGCTTCTTTTTTTACAATGAGTGTCTTTTATTTAAGCTGTGATCTTTTCCTACCCTTCAGTAAGAGATGGTCTCTGATGGATTTCTTCAAATTACACATAATATTGCGATTCTGTTGCTGTAGCCAGTTGTGCCTATTCTTATGTGACACTTGTTTTTTTCTTAATTTAACATATTTGGAAAAAAACACAATCAAACCAAGAAAAACAAACCCCAGAAAAACCCCAAACAGTATTAGCTATAATTCTGTGTCTTTTTATACGTAATTTGTATTAAGATGGATGGAAGATTTTTTAGGGGGAATGGAAAAACAACCTAAGTACATTTTAAAGAAACCAGGTATGTTCAGGAGACTGTTGGGGTTCTCAAGGTTTGGTTTTCCTAAGTTCACATCTAGAAACAAATAAAAAAGAGCAGGTTTATTAAATGCATCTGACTGGTTTGCTTGCTTAGAAGTGAGGATGCTGCTTCTCCACTTAAGATCTCTGCTGTTCAATTTTCAGCAATTTATGGAGGCAAATACTAAAGAATAGAAGTACTTCTGTATGAATCAATAGGATTACTTGTGCTCAAAACTGAAACTATGTCTGTGCACCAAATGTGTTCTGTAATCCAATTAGCAATCCTCTACTTTTTTTTTCTCCATGCTTCATTTTCGTATTTCAGAAATAACACATTTTTATTTTTCCTGTTGATTAAGGATTTCTGAATTGCTGATATCAATAGTAAGATGAATTTGTAAATGGCAGGTAGTACTCAGTAATGCAGCTAGACATGGCAAAATTAATTTCTATAATTAATTAAAACAATACTTCCAGTTTAAATTCAATTAAAATCTACTTGGTGATTTCTGCTTACAAATAAAATTCTTGCAATCCTATTAAGACTGGTGGAATTATCAGCTTGTACTTGAACTCAAGGTTGGTTTTCTTTAGGGTTCAGTATTAAATTGAGCAGAGTGTGTGAGTACTGCACCTACTCTAAAAGTAACACCAAAATCTTACAAATCCTCATAAAAATTAACTGTAAACCAAAAGAAAATTAGTAAGAGATCTGTGGGCTTTGAAATGTCCACATTCATTCCAATTTTGAAATATATTTATTGTAGCTTATAATTATGTGAAGTGTGGGGTAGAACCAACTGTTCTAAATCAACTTCTTCCTTATATATAACTAAACTGCATCAACAGCAGTGGAAGAAACAAATAATTGCATTCTTTTTTTGTCAAAGGAACACAATTAAGGAAGACAGAATCTGAATGGTTGTCTGTAATAGAGATTAGTTAATACCTAATAGCAGCATTGCCAGTATCTGTATCTATTTAGGAAGGATAATGGTGTTCTAGTTTGGGAGTTTCAGATTTATACAGATACTAATAGGTGACTTCTGCTTTAGGAACACAGAAAAGCAGGAACAGATGATTTATATGCTGCTCGTGTACTAGCACTTGTCGAGTGACTTTGTAAGAAAAGTGAATTTCTTACCAAAATGGTTTTATCTTTGTATTGTGCTATGTGATTATTTTTGTTTACTTGTTAGTTCTTTGAGGTAACCAGTGCATTGTATAGTTGCTTAGGAAATAGTATTTGAAGTATCACTTTTGTGTAGCACTATACCCCTAATAAGTGAAAAGTAAGAGAGAAATAGGGTGCTATAAATAACATTTCAATAATTGAGGTCACTGACACAAAATCAGCTCTGAAAGGGATGTATTTGGTACCCTTCCCAAACTGCAAACTGTTCAAGTAAATCTCTTTTATTGATCATTAAGAATCCTCATCTGTTCCTTGAAATTCTTTTTTAATTTTTTTTTTTTTCTGGTTGAGAATCTTAGGAAACACATTATTTCTATTTTAAGACCATGGCATTTACAAATAATTTTATTCCTACTATTTATTCCTACTGTTACTCTTTTTTTGGTGAGATCCACTGCGCTACATTTTGGAATTAAATTTATTTTTCATTTCAAAAAGTATGAAAAACTTCCTGGAATTTGACATTTACTGGCTTTCATATTCTTAATATGAAAATCATGCAAAACAGTTACAAATCTGATATAAACCAAACCCCTAGAATTAAAAAAAAATGGGAGCCCTTTGTCAGACTTCACATTGCAGAATTCTTCTCCATCCTGTCATTTTGTTGCAGCTCCTATCACTGAAATCCTTCTCTCAGCTGCTGTTGCATAACAAATTAGATCCTCAACATAGCACTGAATTCAGTGTTTATTAGACTAGATTTTCCCTAGGCAATTAAACATTTAAGCTGAAATCTTGACTTCATTAAAATAAGGGCCTGTATTTTGAGTAGATTTTAGAGTTATTAGGGTTTTTTTTCCTTTTTTTTTCCTTTTTTTTTTTTTTTTTCTTTCTATTTTAGTCTATTTATTTGTGATATAAGCATAGTAAATATGCTGGTGACAAATGCCAAGTCTCTGTCATGAGTAGCATATGATGGAAGTGCTAGTCTGTGATGCCTGCTTATTAAAATAGCTCCTGTACATGAAAACAGTTCTGTTGAAAGCTAGATCATTAATAAAATCAACCCTTTTATAACAAGTCTGTGGCTCTGGCTTTTCTGCAGCCTTGCCCAGCACTGGTGACTTCAGCGACTCTTTTGGATGGGGGAGTTCCTGTGTGTTTGGGGGTGTATTTATCTCTGCTATTCGTAATCTTGTCAATTTGAAAGCTGTCCCATTGTCAACCTAGACAAATCATGCTTACCTAATTACCTATTGTTGTGAAATTTTCTAAAATATATTTTACCAGAACATGAATGTTTAATTTAGTCTGTGCTTTATCACAGGACAACAGATCACACCATCTGGGTTTTCATGATTTTGTTAGTGAAACGAGATCACTTTTGAAAAGGAATATTACGGAGTTACCTGTTGGGTGCGGTGAGCAGGGGGAACACGAAGGCACAGCAGGGTCGGAGGCCTGGTGGCAGCATTCTGTGGTACTAGCAGCAGTAACCCAAGCACTTCCAGCACCTCTGCCCAATGCTGTGAAGGTCCCTGGTGGGAAAGCCACAAAAAGAAACCTCTCCCTAGGATGTCATGAGATGTTTACCAGGTCATTGTCCTGAAGGGTTATAGGACATTATGTGCGTTCCTGCAGCCAGAGTATTTGGGGATTGTATATTATTATGGGGTATTTTAATGGGATTGCGTAAATGTGTAAGACTTGGTATGAGGGAAGGATCAAAGTTTGATGAAGATGTATCAGGGAGGAGAAAACATGGGAAGACAGAAGGAAAAGGGTATAGAAGGAGCTTGTCCCTTGTAAACAGGTTGCTGGTCATTATACTCATCTGACTGCAGCTCCTGTATTCTTGTAACCTCCTATTTCCAATACATCCCCTACATACTCCCTCTGCCTGGAGCCTGCCTGTATGAACCCTCAGAATGTTGGAGTTGGGCTAGTGGGTCTGAGTGCCAGCCACTGGTGTGTGAGGCTGCAGCCCTGGGGGCTCCCAGGTGCAGGGGATGGTAGAGCTGAGCTCTGAGGGGCAACTGCTGGACCCACCACTGAGCATCTGGTCTGGGCTTCAAATGTTTGTGCTGTGGCTGTGTCATATTTAGGTTGGAAGTAGTCAGGGATTACAAATAAAACACTACGGTTAAAGACTGTCTATTTTCTGAATGTTTAATGTATGAAAGTAACTAGCAGGTGACTAGTGAGAAAAAATTTTGCCCCTCACCTGAAGATGATTTGCTGTTATGAAAGCAAGCACAGGTTTCCTCTCTTGTAGACTTGGTGCTTGAGACTACACATAGGGTTTTGTACAGCATTCCTGAGATGCCTGAGTAAGCAAGTGGACTCTCTTCTATAAATAATAGTGCACATACAGTAATATATGTCTATATAAGAATATTACTCTTTTCAGTTTAATTCTACCTGGATTTTGTGAAAGACATAAAACACAGGTGGAGAACTTTGCTTTTTGGTGCAAGATTTTAAGAGCAAGAATAGCAGAAGTGTATGATACATAAGAAGATACAAGTGTATAAGAACAAGAAAAAAAATGACAATTTCTCTCTACCACTAAGTTTGTTAAAAGACAAAATAAATTGCCTCCGTCTACCAGTACATGATAAAATAACTATTTCTAGATATATATAATATTTTCTTTGTATTGTTAACAAATAATGAATTGATAAAAGTTCTCACAGTAATTAGAAATCTTTTTTTGAGGCACTGCATTTGATTGATTTATGAGTGTGAATTAAAGTGTAGTAGGTTGTTGTCAATTGTTGTTAGTGCCTGGAAAAGCTGAACTGTAATATTTATCAGTGATTTGCTTATGTTAGTGAAGAAGAGGTTGTTTCTTAACTGCACTTAAAATTGGAGGTTTTCAAATAATATGGTTTTAGCCTCCTAGCGTCAATCAAAAATGTTGTGTGAGTTGAATGTGCCATGTTACACTTAAAGGAAGCTCCTAACATGCAGCTCTGTGAATATGCTGCACTACCTTGCTATTCAGAGGGAAAAAAAAAGAAGTAAAAATGGGATCTGTTCAGCTGTTCATTCTCTCTTGTAGCATGGAACACCGTGCTTGTGTTTTTGTTGTGATACGCTTGTGAAGACACTGGGGCATCGCATGTATGTGGGAACCCAGGAGTTGGTTCCCTTAAGTTTATAATTATGCATCAGTCTATGTTGTATAGAAATGACAAGTGGCAGTAAATGTGAATCCAGAATCTACACACTGTATGTACTATAGTTGTTTTGGAGCACAGGTTCCATTTATAGGTATACCTTTTACAAGAGAAAAAGGTAAAATAAACTTTTTTTTTTTCTTCTTCTCTTTCTAAAGAGCTATTAAAAGCTTTAAATCACTCCATTTCACAACTGAGTATTTTATATAGTCACCAAGTATTAGGGAAACCAATAAACATTTTAGAGGGCTTTAAATGGTATTAGGGGTATTATTTTTTGTGCTTATATAAGGTACCTTAGTTCAAAGGTAGAGCTTAGAGAGTGTCATAAACATAATCCTAAATGAACTAAATATAATCCTAAATGAGCTAAAATAGATTTCTGACTCATAAGTCTATCACAACTTTAGGATCAACATGGTAGATCTTAAATATTCAAAATACGTATTTACACTGGGAATTTGGGGAATCTCACATTTTCAGATCTGAAATTCATGTTCTCGACCATGCTGCTGTATTCTTTATTATGTATCCTTTAGAGTCAGGGGATATAACCATATGTGGGTGGATAAGGGAAGCAGTGAAAAACAGAGGAAAACATTTTTATTAAACGTTTGAGTGTTTGGTGTCATTTTGTAGTTACCTTTTTTTTGGGGGGGGGGAGCAAGGGCTATATGAAGCTGCTCAGAATGTTGAAAACTGTTTCAGAACTGCAAATCAGTGCACAAATCACAAATAAAATGTTTTCAAGATATGAAAAGCCCTGTTGGTATGCTGGCTAGATATGTGTGCACAAGACAGGTAGATTTATCTGTGTACTGTGTAATGTGCATAAGCCAGCTCGGATGTCTGGAGATGTCTGTGTGATGGATCACATAGCCTTGTGATAAATGAGATCATTCTGTGTGTGTAGCTGGATACAAACAATGTGTGTGTTGTGTGTCCAAAAAACCATTGTAAATTGCCCATGAGACTTCTTGTTAGTTAAGTGTTTTTCACAAAGTATGAATAAAAGTAGAAACAGCAGCCTTCTGATATATCTAAGAGGATGTTGCTATGAAGGTGGAACTAGACTTTTTATGGAGATGCCCAACAAGAAAACACGAAACAGTTTTCAGGAACAAAAGGGAACAAAAATGGGTGGGGGAAAAGAAGTCTGTATCAGGATAATTAAGCAAACAGATTATTCAGGGAGGTCGTGGAGCCTCCTTGGACATTTTCAGTGCCCAATGGAATAAAGCCCTAAACAATATGATCCAAATTCAGTGTTGATCAGGCAGAGCAGGAGTTTGGACTGGAGATGTTCCAAGGTCCCTTTTGAACTCAAGTGCTGCTGAGTCTGCGATGCTTGTAGTGAACTCCATAAAATTCTGCCTCCAAATGTATACTGTTTCATACTGCAGAATTTGGTGACTGTCCTTCCAACACAGCTGTGGTAAAATGTACCTCTCATTTTAGACATATATATATATAAAACCCCAAACAAACAAACCAAAATACAAACAAACAAAAAAACCCTTTCTCTTGTAGGTTTAATTCAATGTGGCATTACAGTTAAGGGTGGTATTTTTTCAGTGACTTGTAAGATGCACTCTGTTGAGGCATTGTCTGTGGTGTAATGTGGTGTCTCTGTTATGAGCCTCTGCACTTGCTTTAAAATTTTCCTGCTATCACTTGAAAACGAACCTTTTAGTTCACAGTGCCTTTGAATCCAAACTTCACTTTTTGCTTCTCTTGATCCTCCTTGAATTGGCTGGTAGGGGGAGCTGTTGGTCGGAGTTTAGTCCATCTGGTTAATATTGCTTTTCTCTTTTATTATTATTCACTAGAGGACTGACTGTTTAAATGCTTGAGCAAAAAGACCATTTTTTCCAGTTACTGTGTTCAGAAAAATATTAATTTGGATACAGAATAGGAGAACCCAGGGAGCATGAACAAGAATCTCTGATTTTCAGCTACAAACTGTAACAACTTAATCCTCGGGAAGTAATTAGTGACATGTATTTACCTGGTATTTCCACAGCTTTTTAGAGGCTTGAGTGCTGTACCTGTAAATAGGATGTAGCCTAGAAGTCATACCTTGATAAACTTCATTGAGCAGATCATAAAACCAGCAGGATTCATTAGTATTTCAAATTGTGTTCTGTTCCAGCATTTGGAAAGTGTTTGATTTGGCTGCAGTATCCTTCCCAGATCCCACCCTGCTTCAGATTGTGCTTTTTCTCTTTTCCTTTTCTGTGTGGAAAGCAAAAAAAAAAAAAAAAAAGGTTGAAGCAGTCCTTTGCTTTCCATGCTGGGCTAAGAGCAGAATGACAGAGTTGTTTCTTCCCTGGGGGCTGGTGTGGGAAGGAGTCAGAAATACTTTTCAAAGATTCTTTCAAAGTAGGGAGTAATTGAAATTCTTCAGACTGTGGTCTATAGCTTACCAGTAGACATGTTATTTTGTCCCCATCTGTTTGTTCCTGGCAATTTCTAGGAATTTGTACAATTTTCACCACTGATGTCTTTTATGAAGACCTGGAAACCAGGAGAAGAAGGACAAGCAATGTCAATATTCAGAACTTATAAAACTCTTGTTCAGCTCCTATTCAGGTGCTGTTTCTAGTGTCTCATGAGTGCAAGTCTGGAAGAAGCTTGAGAGCAATAACTGAGGACGGCATCTGAGCTCTTGAGTTGTGCCTCGCCAAGCTCGTGTGAATGAATGCAAAGGAGTAACAACTCGTAAGCCCTGTTGCAGGTGGTTTAGCTTCCTTGTTGGCAAACTGCGTGTGCCATAATCAAACCACTAACCTTTGTTTCAGGGTTCAGATACTTCTTTATGTACCGTGTTTTCTTCATTACAACAATCCAAACTGAAGCCACAGTTAGACACTTAAAGTGTAGGCCCTTGAGTTCAGATCTTATACCTAGGTTAAAATAAAAGGTTTCTTTTCCAACCATTAGAAGAAGTGATCTGCTCACTAGTGCATTTGTTTCCCACTCAGACACAGAAATAACATGCAGTTATAAGCTCCAAGGGTGAAACCTGCTCACCAGGCTTGCAACCAGACCCCTGCAGAGGGAGCTGGTGCAGAGTAGTTCCCACATTCTACCTTGGGCTGCTGGAAAGATTTGGTCTGTGTACAGATGAGCCTTTTCTGTTCCTATTTCCTTATTTTGAAATGTTGACTCTTTGCTTGCAGATAATCTTTTGATCCTTCTTTGTCTGGCCCACAAACTTGTAAATCATGTCATTCATGTGCTCATGGTTGCCAACTGTATTAATGTTTAAATATAAAGCAAGCCAGTATATTTTCTTATGGCAGACATCCTGGAGCCCTCTGTTTTGGTTGTTATAGGCATCATGCTGCACAAGGGCCAACAGAAAATTCCTAAGCATAAAGTGATGGAAACAAATTTATATATAAGATACCCAGGAAAAAGAAAGAAAGAAAAAAAAAAAAAAAAAAAAAAAGAAAAAGAAAAAAAATAAAAGAAGAAGGGTTTTGTAAATTAGGAAACATTTTTGAGCAGCAGATTTTCAAATAAATGGCCCCAATTCAACCAAAACTGTAATGACTCATAATCGTATCAGTATAACATTTCTCCCTCCCACTGGGCTGTTTTGGCTTTTTCAACTGACTAATAAGAGTATCTGACAGTCATCTTTATTTCTGATACACTGGAAATGTACTCAAGGGTTTCCAAAAACATTTTAAATACATTTTAATAATACTACTATTATCTGAGAGCTCAAGGGATCCAGGTGCTATTTGCTAAATGTTTTCTTTTCCTCCACTGTTTAAAAAAAAACCCAACAAGGTATTTAAAATTAATTTCAGTCATTTAAAAGGATTTGACAGGAACTCTGCTGGTGAAACTCAGCTAATTACCAATGGTTATTTTCCAGGGATTGTTTCTTTTCAATTTGGCAATAGGTAGATATAAAAAAAAAATAAAAATCATAACTCACTTATCTGCATGTACCTGAATAGTCACACATGATTTTAGATGTGTAATTCTGGAGTGAACTGGTTGCAAATGCTGTTCTTGGGTTGCTGTACTCTTCCCACTGTATACAATTCCACAATTATGTTTTGCTTTGAGAAGATCATATACTTCCCTTGCTTTTAAGCTGTGCCAGACACAAAGATTCTTGTTTTTCTTTAGCATTATTGGAACTATAAAATATTAAAAATTACCACTTGTTTATGCCAGCTGTAATGCCAGGGAAAAACTGTGGCTGATTGATTAAATGGTAATTGTATGTGAGCATTCCAGGAGCTGAAGCCCGAACTGCTCAAGCAACAGCAGAAAGAGCAATAGGATGGCAATGTTGGCAATGTCTGTGAGCTTAGAGCAGCAGAAATTCTTCAGGAAAGGAAAATACAGCTGGACAGCCCAGTTCCCTGACTGCCCTCAATACCTGAGTATATCGGAGGTCTACCTCATCTTAGCGAGGACCACTTGGGGCATGAATTCTCTTGATTTCTGAGATGTGAACAGAAGGCCATAACTGGCTTCCTGCAGATCATCCCTTCATATTCATCAAGTCACAGACACAGTGCATCACCTCAGCCCCATCAAGGAACAGTTTCCAGTTGCAGGCCAGTTTTCTGTTCAGCAGCTGTGCTACTGCTTGACAGCACAGTGAATGCCTGAGTAATGGTTCTTCGTTCAGCTGTGGTGGTATTTGATGGGGTGGGGCTACCATGGCTGCATAAAAGAGGATTTATTTTTCCTTTTACTTCTTTAAACACATTCTTACATATTTTTTCTGCTTTAAAATTGTGTTGTTTGCATTGTGAACTCATGCATGCAATTCAGGATATGCAAGTTTCCAGGAGCTTGCAGAACCTTATATATGTTTATATATTAGATTGGTGTTTAAATACATAAATATGCACTGAGATTTCCTAAGGAATTCTGCTCTACTCAAAGTTCAGAGGAGCATAAATAGGTGTTAATGCATCTTTGCATGTCCTGGTAATTTCTCTTGCATAAATATCTAGCAATGGACTCATCATTAAGAAGCAAAGCTTTCCGTAATGCACAAGCTGTTCCTGCACAAGTAAATAATTGCCGAGCAAACTGCAAACTAAATGTGCATTTAATTTAATCACTATATGCTATGTGCACAACTGAGAATTACAGGAGAGAGGAATATCCCTGTCAGAATTTGTCTCAGCAAGTTTTGAAGGATAACTAGTCATGGGTTCATCAGATCAAAACCATGCTTGTAGGATGTTTTGATTCAAAGCCGATATAGTCGTGTGCAACAAAGGCTGGAAAAAAATATCCCTAAATTTAACTGCAGTTTTTATTTTCATAGTAGCTTGCATTTGGATTTTGGACTACATTTCATGTACCCAGAACAATCAGAAAACTTTACCCCGAGAGAAGTTTTTATACAACTATAAAAGGTGCTTGTTCTGAAGCAGCACCTTCCAGTGACACTGTGATATGATATTTGGTTAGAGAGGATTGAAAATTGAAGGTTATGGAGTACAATACTCTAATTAAAACAGAAGCAGAGTCTAGTCCACTTCGGCTTCCAGGTTCTATCCCTGGCATCAGCAGAAAACTTGGGCTGGCCTTCAACCTAAGTGCCACTCTGCCCACTGTAGATACTTAGCACTACTTTAGAGAAGTCTCCTCATCTGTGTTTCAGTTACTTATATTATAGAGCTAATATGCTGCTTCTCCCCTTCTTTGACTTTCACATCTGTTTTATCTCCACCTAACACAGCCCTGAGTTGGTCTATTTTCCACCCGTCCATTTTAAAAAGAGCCTTGCTTGGTGGTATTTCCATCTCAGGTGAGGCCCCTAACTGTTGCCATAATAAATCAATCTAACAATAAATAATCATATTTTAAACTCACAATCCCCTATATTTCTAGAGGTTTTGACACTGTATCTCTGCACCCTACAGTGAAAAAAGATCCTGCCCGCAATATTTCAACTGACACTGACTAATAAACATTTAATCAAAATTTATGGCAATGACCATAGTTTCAGACCTCTCTCCTGTGAATTAATTCAGTTCAGTAGTATTTCAATGTATATTTTGCCGAAGTTTTATATTCTTTAAAAATAGAGGGTTTAACTTAAATATGAAAATATAATATGTTCAACTTAATATACTGTGGTTTTTTGGTGGTGGTTTGGATTTTTTTTTAATTGCACGTGCAGTTTCTGTTTCCAGTATCTCAGGCTTCTCTGTGACTGTGTGTAGGTCCTTCAAATGCATTGTTGGAAGAGTAGGTTCTTTCATGTTGTTGACAAAGCCTTGAACAATGGACCGGCATCTGATAGGGTATGATGACTGAAGCCTGAGCATGTCTGATGAAGTGACATAAGGGGTGAAAGTTTATTGTTGCTGGCTGCTCATGGGGTGGGCACCATGTCTGCCTCCCTGGACACTCAAGGCACACCTTGGCAGTGTTGCAATGACAGCAGCTGCCCAAGGCAGCTCATGTGCTCAAGAACATGCCAGGGAACTTTTAGTAAGCTTTGAATAGGTAGAGCAAGTCAGCAAGTTAAAAATATTTAGGTTTTTGGTTGAACTCAGCATGCACTGATGTGTCAAGTAAAGAATCCTGCCCACTGGATTGATGAACTTTGTCCTTCCATGGAAAAGGAAGGCATGTCCTTCCCCTAAGGTAGTTGTCATTCATGTGACTCCTAGTCAATCCCGGTAGTCTGCTGGGCCAAGCTGGGGACCTTGTGGAGATCTAGGATTCTTTGGTGGTCCAAAAAAGCCATTAAATCAGGACTCTGAAGGTGTCCTAGAGACTTCCTGTCCTCCTGCCATCAAAGACAGCTTAGTTCCTTTTGAGCTCAAATTGGGGAGTGGTGTTGACACCTGCTCCCTACAACAATTCTTAGAGTTGTGGTGTGATGGGATAGACAATTCTACTGAAGCAATTGCATGCACACCCATTATTTTGTTTTTAAATTTGCTTCTGTGATATTAGTTGCTGGGTGCTTATTCATCTCATAGCACTGTGACAGTGGCAGGTTGCATTCTTACAAGTGCAAATCATGTCTAATAGTGCAGCCTTCTAAAAGGTGTGTGGTGAAAATAGTATGATGACATCATCAAGGCTAGTTTGTTATTTTCACTAAACAAATAAAAGAACAGCAAAATACTCAGAAATTCATTCCAATTCACAACCTGAATTAATCTTGCTTGCCTATGTAAATTCCCTCCTGCTTCTTTCTGCTGCTGCAGGCAGTGTGCAGACATTCTTTCATGTGAATCATTAAAAAGAAAAGAGCACACTTCTTTTCTTCTGACCTAGGTGCTGTTAGTCAATTTGAATAAAAAAATCACTATTATATACCTAGTTCCTAACTCAGTTTTAAGTGCTTCTCATTCTCATCCCTAATAGATTTTTTTTTCCTTGAAGAGCATTGCTTTGGTATTTTTTTCTGATGTAGTGCAGTACCTCAGTCTGTGAGGAGTTCATTTGAATGTCTTTATGCATGAAAATGATGAAACAAAGATTTTGAAGTATTTTCCTCAGATTTTAGGAATTTGCTTTCTTTATTAATTTTTTTTTTCTACGCAGTAGGCATTCCACACAACATTTGTGTTATAAATATATCCCAATACATCTAAACAGACAGTTCCAGTCACTGATTTGCATAGTTGCAGCCAAAATATTTCCAAATTTGTTACTGATATTACTAAGCAGTATCTGTCTCTCCTATCAAAATATTTTCTTGCTGTCAACTGACATACTTCTTTTGCTGCACAGTTTCCTTGTGGAAGCTTCCGTCCCCTCCTACTCCTACCGTTGCTGATAAACTGGACAGTATTGAAAGACAATGACTGACATTACTTTATGTTAATATGCCTCCTAGACTATACATGTAAATCTTTAATACCAGTGATGAGCCCCAGGATAACTACACTGATTCAAAGCAATATACAGTATGAGGAAGTATTTATGCTTTATTTTTACTTCTTAAACATTTCTCTAAAGCTCAAATTATCCCTTGACTAGTGGAAGACAATTTGTTAATTGAAACCCCAGCTACTTTTTTCTTTCTCAAGGCCCAATTTCAACTAGATTTCAAAAAGTAAATAAACAGTCTGCCTGCCCATTAAAAGGGAGTGTGTCAGGTTTCTGTGTAATTAAGTCTTTTAAATAATCTCCACTTAACCGTTCACAAGAGGCCATGGAATCTTTAAGGATTTACATTGCCATCACCTTTTGGCCCAGAAGGATGACGATATGCTTGGCTGTTGCAGGGTGGGAAGGATTTGCTCACTGAAGTACAGCTGCAGGTAAATCTCTGGTGTGTACTGTATGCAACTGGCACTATGTGCAATACATACATTAAAAATGGGGAGGGAAGGGTTTTGTCTACACTGACACTTTAGTTCATAGGCAACCTGTAACAGATGCACTGTCCAGTTAAATACGGGGTTTACATGGAATAAGCTGTCCCTCTACAATTTGTCTGTATTACAAAATTTACGTTCAAAAAGACATTGCAAATGTTGGTGTGCAGAAGCTGCGTGTGACCCCTGTGCATCACAGCTTTGCACTGCTCCTTCAACCCCGGGGAGGGGCAGATTTCCTGCCATTGTGCTCCTGCTGCCTGTGGCAGCCACTCTGGATCATCTGGATCAAAACTGACACTAGAGGTTTACAGGTAGAACAACCTGTACAGGGTAGGTTTCTGTGCACACTCTGACTTCTTGGGAAAGGGCCGGAGCAGGGAAGTATAACAGATCTCACAGTGATCTCCTCAGCAGGGGCACTGGCACTGAGACCGGAAGCTGTAGGATTGCAGCTTGTATCTGACTAGATGAGGAGACTGGGACAGGAGAGAAATCCCCTGCAGCAGTTCCCCACAGGTAAAGTGTTGGGTAGCTGTGCTTGGATCTCCGTTAAGTGCAGCACAAGACTAACCACTGCTTAAGGACATCCCAGATCAGCAACTGAGAGGAGTGGCTCCTCTTTTCTGTCTTCTAGCACTGCACCTCTGCTTTGGTGGGTCAGTAACCTGCTCCACATCTTATCAGACTTTGCAAAACTCACAATGGAGCATGTGGCTGCAGTGTGAATCAGAGGACAACCTCTAAGAAAACATCAAGAGCCTGTAAAGAAATATCTTTGTATCTGCATTGCTATTCTGTGCAAAGAGTAAGTAAAGTGTGAGTGAAGGCTACATCATCATCAAAGAGGAGAGAGTGTAAGATGCAGTAGAGCAGAGACGGCTATGAGCAAGTGTGTCCTAAGTTCTGTGGACAAAGCCAGCACATGGAGGTGTGGTTAAAAGTTCAGTTACAGCAGCCATGCACAAGGGTATTAAAATGAAAGTTGTGCTGTCAAGATTAATCTGGTATTTCCTGCCTTTTTAATCAGACTTTTTAAAGTTTGTTTCAGGTGCTGTGTATGTGTGGTCACGTACTGGTGCGCAGGCATGTAGTGTTCTACCACTTTATCTGTACTGAATCACTACAGATCATTAGCATTTTATGTGCTAAAACCAAAGAATATTCACAGGCTCAGAATCTCCAGAGAAAATTACAGAATTTTTACATGAAATTTTTACTCTTGTAGTGGTTTAAATATATCAGAAGACACATCTGGCTCAAGATACTGCTGAGGGGAAAACAGCATGTTTGTTCTGTTTTGACTCTTTCCTAGGTACCCATGCATGGGTCGCTGCATCAGGCTGGGTACAGAGCTAAATGAACTTGTACTCTGACTCAGAACATCCCTTCCTGTGTCACCATAACTTAATAGGGCAAAATAAATAAAGGCAAAGTCATTGAAATAGTTTTTAAGTTTTAATACCAGCACTACTGATACCTGTAAAAAAAAAAAAAAAAAAAAAAACACACAAAAAAAACCCTAAAAAACTTGTCAGAGTTAGGTGGAGTATCTCACATTTCTGTTTTTAGGAATCAAATGAGAAAATTATGTTTTAATTTAATTGTAGTTTTGAAAAATATATACCTAAAAGGAGGAAGGTTTGAAAGAATATTCAAATATTCATGAAAGGGTTTAGAAAGAACAGTCTTTGAAGATAGTGCTGCAATGCTTGGGCTGCTTTATTGGTATTGCTGGCCCTGCTTCACCATGGGGGAATATTGGGCTTGGTCAGGCAGATGGTCACTGAAGGGATTATTTTTAGCTTTTGGGGTCAGTACTTCAGATCCAGACTCAAATCTTTGCAGGTGTGGAATTTCTTTGAATGTGTAGCCCTTTACTAATTTTAAAATAGCTAAACCGAGGTTGGTTTTGGTTTTTTTCTTTAAATGTTCATTGAAAAAATTGCTGCTGAACTGAGTCTTTACATGCTGTATTTCAGCCCCAAGCAGATTTTTATGGCTAAGTAATAAAAACCTGGAAATGGGGTTTTATAATGGAAAATGCAACTTAGTCGTAAGTAGAACAGCACCTTAGAATAACACATATTTGGAACCTACAGGATCCCTTGCTCCCAAGGGTGATGTTACAGTGAAAATGAGTGCAATAACAGTTTAATTTATCATAAATGCATAACATATTTTATGGTGATGTGATTGTGTTGAAAAATTTCACCTTATAGATTTTAATAAAGCAACCTACTGGTTAACTTATTGCAGTTGGCTTTCTTTTCCTTTAACTAGGGATGTCAGTAGAGTGAAGCATAAATGACAGTTTTAGAAGCTGGTTAATAAAAAATAGATTTTCTTTCCCTTTGACTTGTTTATGAAGCTGAAAAATGACTAGGCACATCACTGGTGTGTGGCAGAGCTAATTTCTACAGTTCTTCAACTGGCAATGAGTAAAGCATTATGATTAAACTGAATAATCCATTTTCCTTCGTGAACATGAAGTGAAGTAAGTGATCTAAGATATGTGTATCAAAGCCAGGAAAATTCCTATCTTCTCCAAAACAAAAGAAACAGATAATTGTGTACTG
This sequence comes from Megaceryle torquata, assembly GCA_024611175.1. Taxonomy (NCBI): domain Eukaryota; kingdom Metazoa; phylum Chordata; class Aves; order Coraciiformes; family Cerylidae; genus Megaceryle; species Megaceryle torquata. The sequence continues at coordinate 49,209 of JANIJG010025409.1, forward strand.
GGCTACCTTTTGGGCAAGTTGATCACCAGGAGAGCCCTATACTAGGGATAGATTCTTACTTTGCAGTGGTATAGTAAGAGCTGTGTTTTGTGGTCATATTCTGCCTAAATTGAAGTGGCATCAAGGAGAGGCACTAAACAAAGCAGAATTCATGCAGTTTCTTTTCCCAGTAATCAACCTAACATCTGTAATACCTCCCTGATAAAATAAGAATTATTGAATATTCAGCTTTGTTTATCTTCCCATCCTGTATAATTTATAAAATAGAAAGTGACAAGTAGAAGTTAGGTTTCTATGTTACTGCACATTGTTTTGTTTCACTATTATGATGGTCTTATAAAAGTGATTAGTTAGAGAAAATAAAGTATTCTTTAATTTGTTGTTGTTGTTGTTTGAAAACCATAAGGTTTGTTTCAGTTAAACTCTGAATCAAGTGTATGTTGTACACTGACTCTGTACACCGATGATAATAATACATTTTTAAAATGCTTTATATGTAAAGTTATGGTGCTTACGGTTGAAACTGCATACTGCAGGCAAAGCCCTTAAAACTTGGAAAACATTGTCTAAAATGACTTGAATATACATAATAGTTCTGAATTAAAACTCCTATTGAATATCTGGAGAGACAGAAATAAATGGTACTACTTGTTCCTTTTCAACGATTCTTCTGAGAGCCTTTTCCTGAGAAGCCAGGAATCTCTCCAAAATATTCTTAAAATGCCATTCCTAGAAAATGTGAATGCAAACCGATTTTTATTGGTTTTATTGGAATGTGAATTGGATTGATGACTAGTAATGGGGTATGTGTTTGATGTTATAGTATAGATCTAGAATCAAGTGAATGATAAATAAGATATTACCAAATGTCACATCTTTGAAATTTTGTTTTAAAGTATTTAATTTGTACTTGTAAATTATTTTGATCCCCTTTCCTCTCTAATAATGAAATGAAAATGACAGTAGATCAAAATAACATGAAGTCAGAATGTTTCCAATTAGGGTTTATAGCTGATGTCTGAAAATATTTGGCTATGGACATAGTGATTTTTTGGTTTGTTTTGGTTGGATTTATTTTCAGTATGGTAGCCACTTCCTTTCTCCCTTGTATCCTACAGACATTGATTTTATTGTAATTCTCACAGAGACATGAAGAATTTACTAAGAAAACTGAGTGACTAGGCAGAAGCTAGTTTTATTTATTTATTTATTTTAATATTCTGGAAGATGCTTTCAGTGTGCTGTAAAGCTCACAGCTGTTTCTTCAGTCAGTCTGTGATCAAGTAAGGGAACACAAACGAGTTGCTGGGCAGTTAATATTTCTTTTCAGTGCTAATGAATGACTGTTTTCTGAGAGTGATCTTTTAGAAGTCAGTGCACAGTAAACCTGAAGACCTAAAGTTTAACTTGGCATGACAAAAATCACAGCAGTTTTAAAAATGCTAATAATGAGTCTCTAAATTGCTTGATAGTTCATCATTGCCTAACACTTTGGAATTTTTAAAGCTTTTCATTGCAGATTGCAAAGGCAGAAAGATGGGAAAGGGGACAGAAAGTGGAAGAAACAAAGCAAGTTGAGATTTTTATACAATAGAATCAGTTCAAAGCCGACTCTACTTACTACTGTCCTGATACTGGACTTTGTGGTAGAAATACCTGCTCATCTTTTATCATTAAAAAAATAGTCTTTTTTGATCAATAATGTTTATATAATATAAAAACTATTGTCTCTGAATTCACTGCACCTTCTCTTCATCAAGTGGATTGGAGCATTAGAAATTACCTAAACCTACATTCATAGTGTTTCTGGAACTTATCTAGTGCTATTAATTAGCTCCTACAAATTGTGTACACTCATTTTACATATTATCAGCATTCTTGACACCCTGAATGTAAATATTTTTTGACCCGAAGGCAAGGTAACCGCAGTTGTTGAACTGCACTGTGCCTTGAAGTTCCCCTGTGAATGCAGTTGTGTGCTCAGTTGTAACCCTGAAGTGTCAGGGATTAGGTTATTCTGAAGCACCTCCATCCCTATGGCAGAAAGATGTCATGTAAACCCAAACTCTTAATATCTTTTAATTCCATCCCATTGCCACTAGGCCCCTTTTTTTTTTTTCTTTCAAATGCCCCAACTATGCCCTAAGCAATTTATGACTTCTTTTCTCTCTCTTAGTTCTTTTTTTCTCATTTGCCCTCATGCTCTTCAGACTGAGTATCTCTCCAAATTATTTGTTTGCTCTAATTCCATGAAGCTTCAGGCTTCCAGTTGCAGCCTCCCAGGCTTCCAGTTCCAACTATGAATTTCTCCTATTTTTTTTGCCACATCTTCATGGCTTCTGCTTTCCAGGAAGAACAAGTATTCTCACTTTGTTTGCTCAACAGTTTTCTTTAATCAATTTGTTATGCTTTCAGATGGACATTTTATGTTTTCTCATTATGTTTCTCATATTTAGGAGATCCTGTATTCACTGCAAAACTGTGTGATGCCTACAAAAAATTAGCACTGGTTAGTTTGATATACAAGAGTTGGTCCCTGTTATAGTACGGAGATCGATATTGTCTATGATTTCTTTCTTGCCAATATACATTAGTATTTTTTGCTTTATAATTAAATCTCAGGTTCCAAAGGTGGATATGTTTGTTTTGGTTTGGTTTTTTTTCCAAGCTTTAATGGGAGTGTTGGTCAGTCTGTAGGATCTGTGATTATCAGTAGTAGTGACAAAAAAATTATACCTTGGTATGTACCTTCCAGTCCAGAGCTACAGAAATGTATCTATTTTGCACTTGGATTTGGGTATTCCTAAAAATAGTTTGAAAGCTGATACATTCCTATCGAGTTTTTAAAGAATTACTGAAAATAAAGATAATGTTATTTGACCTCATTGTTTCTTTGATGTAGTATTAAGAAATATATTGAAAACTATTGAACCTACTTTATACCTTGCTTAACCTGTGTTGAATAGCTGAACTCTGTCTTTTTTTTTTCTGGTCCTTATGTCGTGTATCGTCCGTCCGTGTCATCCCCCCCCCGCCCCCGTCATTTCAGCCCCTCTCCCTTTAACAAATAAGTGCTTTTTTATCCAGAGTTGCCTTTGGCGGGTCTATTGTCATGTATAGAAATTGATGCATTTTTTCATACATAATAAATTTCTATTTTTCTCCTACTACTCAACTTGTAATGGATCAGATCATAACTGGCTAGCAATTTTGTGGACATTTTTTTCTGTATTTTGTGAAAAGATCTTGGAAGCAGTCATAATACTGTATGAGGCTGGAATTTTACCTAGTTGTTAATTGTCAGGTTAAACTTTTATGGGTTTCTGGTACCCTGGCAATACATGACTATTAAAAATTGCAGGTGGTTCACGGGAAAGGGGGAGGTGTTCCTGTGCTAGTAATGTATCATAAAACTATATATTTCATGTGCCTGTTGTGAAAGTGGAGACTTTAATACTTTCTCACAATATAAGAAGATTAAAGAATCTTTATGGATCTCATTACCTAAAGTTTCTCTCTGTGAACACTGAAAAATTTAATGCTTATGGATAAGAACACCAAAAGTAATTAGCCTCTGTGGTGCCTCCTTTGGTTTAACAAAATCAGTGTGGTGTCAAACGTGCTTATTCATTCTGAGCTTAAGTTTGTCCTTTAGCACAAAATACTTTCAATGTTTTGGCCATTTTCCTTAATTCTGGCATGATCAGGAATGATAGGAAGTGAAAGGGTAGAATTGTTGTTTGTTCCAGCTACAATAAAATACTAGAGCGTCTTTCGCAGAGTCACAATATCATTGAACTGCTGAGATTGGAAAGTATTGCAGATTGTGTACTCTTAAACCTCCCTGCTCAAAGCAGTGTCAGCTACTGCAGGTTGGTCTGGCCCAAGTCCACTCAGATTTTGAATATGTCCAGAGATGAGGACTCTCCAGTGTCTGTGGGCACCATGTTCCAGTGTTGGGCCACCCTAAGTGAAAAAAGTGTTTTCTTGTGTTTAAATGGAACTTCCTATACTTCAGTTTGTGTCCATTGCCTCCTGTCCTTTCACTGGATACTACTGAGAAGAGTCCGTCTCCATCTTCCTTACAACACCATCACCAGTAAGACATTTGTCCACAATGATAAGATTCCCTTGAGCCATCTCATCTCCAGAGTCAACAGTCCCAGCACTCTCAGCCTCTCATGTGAGAGGCTCCAGTACCTTCATTGTCTTTTGCAGACCTTTGTTGGACTTACTCCACTATGTTCATGTCTCTTGTACTGAGGATCTTTATCCCCAGACTTCAATGCAGCCTTCCAGACGTGTCTCACCAGTGCAGAACAGAGGGTAAGGAACACCTTCCTCAATATTGTCCATCTCCCTCAGATTTCCTGGGTGCATTCCATCAGGTTTTATGGTTATGTTTAACCTTTCCCTAACCTGATCCTCCTCTATGGATAGTCAGTCCTCAGTGCTCCAGATTTTCCCACCGATCTCAGTGGCCTGGGATTCTCGCAGACAAATCTTACCAGTGAAGACAGAGGTGAAGAAGGCATTGAGTAACTTGGCATTTTCCATGTCCTTTTATATCAGGTCCCCTGCTCCATTCAACTGTGGGCCCCTTATGTTCCCACATCTTTCTTTTGTGACTTGTATCTCTTTAGGTGGTTTGTTTCCTCTTTTGTGCCATATCAGATTCATATCATGAAGAATAAAAATATTGAATAGTATTTGGAATGACCTTACTGGACCCTCTTCCAGAAAAAAAATGTTGTTTATTAATAGTGTTTCAAAAAAAAAAGTAAGAACTTTTCCATTCACTCTTCCATTTTATCTAGTATGTGACTGGTAGATTTGATTCTCATCTAAGATGAATATCCCTAGAGATACTTCCTGTATTGTGCATCATGAATATTCAGTGAGAAATGTCCCACACATTTTTTTGAGAAACTTGATTTTTATCATTTTCTAATAATTACTTTGCTCATGGTATCAAAACCAGCAGAAGGACGTGCAGAGGCTTGTTTGTAAAGGTCCACAAAGGCCAGAATGGTCTTTCTAATATTAGTCAGACTTCAGAGGAAAGTTAGGTGGTTACTGGCAAAGGCAAAAGCAGTTTATGGTTGGATTTTTAATATGTTCTTAGTCTGTTGTGTTAGGCATGGGGACAGTCTGGTCAGGACTATGTTGAGTCCTGGTCATCTAACTTGATTGATATCTGAAAGCCAGGACAGGACCTCGCTAAACTTATTCACCGACATGCTTTGGCCTTCTTGGTGTCCCTTCAGGGCTTTTTCAGTATAAAAATACCCAAAGATGTCAGAGATGACTGAAGGAAAAGCAGTCTCGAGAAGTGTGTTTGGCGTTGTCTCCCTGTATAGGGAAGATGTCTTCAAAGTCATGAAAAGTGTTTCATACATATGTGTATAGCTGTGCATACATGGTCATCAGGACAGCCGTATTTATTTATATATATATATAATTTTTGAGATTTGTACATGTATTTCTTTCTTCCCTCCCTAATTGACATTGAAATAAGCACAGATAATCATTACATGAAAGCATGAAAACTTGAAATCTTTGATTGTTGTTTGTACATGTCACTCTGCCCATCATAATTGCAGTGAATTAATTGACTTTTCTGAGCATTCTGGACACAATGTCACTGAAAGTTTCTTACTTCACATCACTGAGCAGCCATGAAATTCAGTCTGTTCCTTCTTGTCTGTACTGAAGTTCTAATGATGAATATTGGAAACAAGGCAGAACATGGAATGTGAAACATGGCAATTCAAGAATGCCATTCTCAGCAACTGGAAACCTGCAGATGCTGATCTGAGAGGTGAGGAAAGGACCCTCACTCTGCCCTGATAAGAAG
>JANIJG010025411.1:0-13637 GCA_024611175.1 Megaceryle torquata
CCTGCACACAGCTCCCATCTGCTGCTGGGCCCAGCCTGGGCCTCTCCCAGTGCCTGCTCCACAGCACCAGTGGTGACAGTGATGGAATTACCATCAGGGCAGTTGGGTTCCATACTGGGTTTGTATCTATTTGTACGTATTCTATTTTTATTATTATAATTCTCGTTCAAGCTGTTGTAGTTTCCTTTTCTAATCACTAAGTCTCTCTCCCTCATTCCCTTTCTGTTCCCTCTGGGGAGGGAGGGGGGTTAACAGAGAGCAGCTGTTACAGGTCTAGCAGGCTGCCCTGACCCTAAACCATGGCAAGCCTGGTAAAACAAAAAACCAAACCAAGCAAATCTCCTGTGGTAAGAGATTGTACAGTCATTAAGCAGCATTAAAGAAAGCAGGTTGGTGTTGATCGTTATGGCCTCTGCAGACACAGTGACTGTGGAGCATCGGATCGTGCCACCGAGAGGCAGACGTACAATGGATAAACCTGGTGATTCCTTGTGCAAGACCCAGCTGGGCGATTCCTCACCACAGGATGTTCTGGATGCTGGAGGCTTTAATGAATTCAAAACGAGATTGAACACAGATGCACAGAGGCTTGTGAAATACATAGAAACTATCCAGAACAGTCACGAGTACACCTGAAATACTGTGTCCAGTTCTGGGCTCCCCGGTTCAAGAGAGACAGGGATCTACTGGAGAGAGTCCAACTGAGAGCTACAAGGATGGTTAAGGGACTTGAACATCTCTCCTATGAACAAAGTCTGAGAGAACTGGGGCTGTTGAGTCTTGAGAAGGCGGAGAGGGGCTCTTATTAATGTTGATAAATATTGTCACATTAAAAAAGAAAAAAGTTTGGGAATTATTTTAAGCAGTTTGAAACAGGCATAACTTGTTGCTAAATCAGACCCGTGATAACTGTTCAGTGTAGTGCACAGGGCGAAATGCACGTGAGCTTCAATAGTCCATAAAAATGCGCTGATTTACTGTTCTAAATAGTGGAAAATCAACCTCTGACGCAGCTGGCAAAACACAAAAGTGAACCCAAGCACTGGAACGCTGGTCAGAGGAAATGAAGCACATGTTGTGGGACTTTTGATGTTACTAAAAGACAAACAAAATGCGGGACCATTTATTTCCATTTTCGCGCTTGAACCTTGGAGATTTGCAATGTATTGTTTTGCCACCGGGCGTCACTAAAAACGTACCGTGGGCTGTCTTTTTTTCTACTTGAAAACCGGGCCTGAGCAACTCGTGTTTCCTTCATTAAAAACAGAATTTGCTATAAAATATGAAGTGTGCGGAACACAAGTAGGACACATAAAAAATGTTATGGGTTTGATTAGGATAAGCTGAGAAACAAAAGGCACCTGCAACAGTAAACAGCTTTCCTGAAAAGTGACTACTGTTGAAGACAAACCCAGCAGGATAATTAGTAATATTCTGGCAATAAGCAAGAAGTATGACTTTATAAATGCACACCATGATTTAGTTCTCTCTTCACTCAGTCTAGCGAGGGCTGATTATGTAGGAAACGGTGAGATCTGGAGGGTGAGGTTAATGTAAGAGGTTAGTAAGTGTGAGATTTGGGAGGGTTAGGTAGTGCAAAGCTATACTAGTGCTGTTTTCTATGTGGACTGAAATAATAACTTTTCTGGATTGGATTTAAAAAAATTATTTTGTTCGAATTATTATTGTATAAATCACGTCTGAAAAATTCAGCAATCTTTTAATTATTTGTTTTGTTTTGTTTTCAAACCAATCCTGTGTATGATTTTAATTCTTTTTCTGATCAACAAAGCTTTGCTTAGTACACAAAAAGCAAAGCAATTGTTTTGCACAACATTAACCAGCACGGACATGAGAGAACCCCCCAGATGTCACCTAGAGGAAACTGTAGGCATACCAGAACAAAACCAATGCATATATACATATGTATTTATATATAGCAATTCCTATCTTGGGGCATAAGAAAGCATAGGAAGTAATTTATTTCATTTGATTTTGTTAGTGGAATAGAGGAAAGTGTAGCTAGCCTTGTAATACCTTGATGTTTTAATTTCACAATGAATGTAAAATGGTTAATATATTAACCCTAGTATTAAAAAAAACAGGAATGAGTTCATATGGGGGTTTATCATATGTGTGAGGCTAATGTTTGACGCTATCAAGAAACAAGTGTAAAGTTGAAGGTAGTATTTATTCTGGACAATACAACTGGCATATAACTTACAAATACATATGTTAATTAGATGGGCTTGGGATGGAAGATAAGGTTTAATTAAAGGAAGGCTGTTTCCACAAGATTTAATCTTTCTTATCTTACAGTCAAGAACCCATTTTGTTCTCATCAAGCCAGATTGTACGGCAGTTGTTGGAGTTTCCACCCGTAAAAGTGTCTCCTTGAATATTAGTTTCTGACAGAGATGAACCTAATTAGAGGTGCTCAGCTGAGCCCCCTGAGCTGGCTGTCTGTCCTGTCTGACCAGCTCTGGCAGTTTCAGAATACTCGTCCGTTCTCCTGGGGCTGGACTGGCAAGGCTGCTTTGTTTTGTCTCTGAAATTTTCTGACCTGCCAGCATCGCTCCTTGCTGCCTTTCCCTGTCTTTCTCTGAGGCTTTTGGTTTCACCAGGGGTGAGGCCCACGCTGCATGTGTGCAGATGGGCCCAGGGAGATTTGAACTAAAGGTAGTTAAGGGTGTTTCAAAACCAACGAATTCCACTCAAACCAGTGGTGGGACGTGTTACTGTGTATGTCAGTGTGCCAGTCTGTGATGTTCACCCACCTCCCTCTGTCCATCCCCAGGTCATAAAACCACTCATAGTAACACAGAATGGTTTGGGTTGGAAGGGAAATTTAAATGTCATCCAGTCCAACCTTCCTGCAATGAGCAGGGACACCCTCAACTAGGTCAAGTTACTCAGAGCCTCTTCCAGCCTGACCTTGAATGTCTCCAGGGATGGGGCCTCCACCATCTCCCTGGGCAACCTGTTGCAGTGCTCCACCACCCTCAGAGTGAAGAACTTCCATGAAATAAAGAAATAGGAAGAATTGAACTATTATTTGAGCAAGTTATGTTTTTATCTGTCAAGGTCTGGAGAGAACATTATGTCACTTGAGGAGAGGCCTGGCTTAGCTCCTACCCCATCAAAAAAGCCATTTGAAAAGATACAGCAGCACCAGTCACTCAATATTAACTTGTACCTAAAACCAAAAAGAAATATGAGCATCTTTTCTAGACTTCAACATTTGTTTATTGATAAATGATGCTGTAAGTCATAAACCTGATACCCAAAAGTTTCATTTTCATAGGTAAGAGTTACTCAAAAACCTTCCAAGATGAAACTAGGTAGAGAAATAATTAAAATGTCTATGAAGGTAGGGCTCATAAATATTTATATAAGAATTAATGGGAAAAGGGCTTTACTGATGTTTTTGTACAAGATTTTACAATTAATCATTTTTAAATTATTTTTTAGGGTTATTTCTAACCTCTCATTTTGTTTTACCTCTAGCATGTCAGACATACATGTCTGTGAGGACAGCAGGTGTTATGAACATCTCTGAAAGCAAGATTAAAGAGAATAAAAGTGCAGAGACTGCACGCTTGCTACACAGAGCTCCTTGGGGAAGCTGTTGTGCTAGTACTGATCTGGACAGAAGGGAGAGCTGGGCAAAGGCAAACCTCATGAAGTTCAGCAAGGGTAAGCGTAGAGCCCTACATCTGGGGAGGAACTCCATGTACCGGTACAGGTGAGGGGTAGCCCTGCTGGAAGGCAGCTCCATGGAGAAGAACCTTGAAGTCCTGGTGAACAACAAATTATCCATGGGACAGCAATGGGCCCTTGTGGCCAGGAAGGCCAATGGTCTCCTGGGGGGCATAGAGAAGAGTGTGGCCAGCAGGTCGAGGGAGGTTCTCCTCCACCTCTACTCTGCACTGGTGAGACCACAGCTGAGGGCTGTGTCCAGTTCTGGGCTCCCCAGTTCAGGAGACACAGGGAAATACTGGAGAGAATCCAGTAGAGGGTATGAGAATGATTAAGGGACTGGAACATCTCTCCTATGAAGAAAGGCTGAGAGAACTGGGGCTGTTGAGTCTTGAGAAGAGAAGCCTGAGAGGGGATCTTATTAATGTCTATAAATCTCTGCAGGGTGGGTGTCAAGGAGAAGGGGCCAAGCTCTATTCAGTGGTGCCCTGGGATAGGATATGGGGCAATGGGCACAAACTGGAGCACAGGAAATTCCACCTTAACATGTGGAAAAAAATCTTGCCCAGAGAGCTGGTAGAGTCTCCTGCTCTGGAGACTTTTAAACCTGCCTGGATGAGTTCCTGTGTGGCCTGCAGGGGGGTTGGACTCGATGATGTCCAGAGGTCCCTTCCACCCCTACCATTCTGTGATTCTATGATTCTATGAATATATTGCCTTACCTCATACTTGTAATGTTAATTTAGCCATTTATAACAGATGTCTTTTGAGCATTAAAATGCATCCATCTTGAACAAAACACAGGTTCCTGAGAAATCTCTTAAGGTTTTGGCTAAGTGGCAATCTTTTTTTCAATGGCAAGAGAAGATCCAGTATCATGTCATTTCTGTAGATGTGCAGATATCCCTATTTTGTGAAGCTTACTGTAGCAAACAAGCTGTGTTAGGAGAGAGACAACTGCGAGCTTTTGGAGAATTACCACAAAGCCATGAAGAAGGAGAACATTGGGAAGCAAAACAGCATCAAGAAGAAGCAGACCGTAGTTGTTAAACTGGTGCTGATCTATGCGGAGAACCACAGGCTGGAAGAGAAAATGTAGTCCCTTGAAAGAGAAGTGGAGCAAGTAAGTTGGCATTGGCCTTTCCATAGTTCACCCTTGAAATGGTCTCGTAGTATTTGAAGACCACAGCTTTTTTTTTGAATGATGCTTAATACCACTTCTCATGTTTTAGGGGTATTTGTTACTAGGAACTGTATGGAGTTTGAGTTTAATAACGTGACTAGAATTCCAATAGTCATAGTTGGAAAAAAAAAAATCTTAAAAAATAATAGCATATTTCAAAGAAGAAAAGATGTAAGTTTCAAAATGCTCCCTCGTTTGGAATGACTGGAGGCATAGTGTCACAAACAGCTCTACAATATACCTGACACATACCTAGACCTGTAGTCTTCCTGTCCTTGCTTTTCTTGCTTCCAGCTTTTCAACCTTCTTTCCTGTGATTTAGATGTTCCAAAGAGCCTCTTCCCCCTTGAAAATCTGAAGAACTTACAAGAGTAATGCACAGCATGGCTTTGGAAATACGTTACCAACATCTCAACTGTCTTCTGGCTTTGGGTTCTTTCAGTTTTTGTCGCAGTTCATCTCTGCTTCCTGAGTGTCACATCAGCTACTGAGGGCAACCCTGGCACATTAGATACTCGAGAGGAACTGAACTGCTGCTGTTCAGAGAACATCACAGTGGCAACAGGAAGACTGTGTGGCAGATAATGACTTTTTTTTTTTCATATAATGCAACTGGTACACAGTCCTAGTTTGCCCAGGGAGCCTCAAACAGGTAGAAATTTCATCCTTTTAATTCCTTCCCACATGCCTGCTGTTAAGTATAGGAATAAACAGGCTTCTTTGTGCAAACTGTGTCAACAAATGGAGTGAGAATTGCAGATGTCATATTCAGGTTCATAGCAGTTATGTGTAAGGCACAAATCTAAAGCACGGAAGTTTTTTATTCAAAAAATCTTAACATGCTCAGCAGTGCTTTGTGTTCCTTGTGCTTTTGTTTTTTAAATTTTTTCTTTTTCCAGGCAAGATGGAGCTAGAATTAATTGGATGTGTTCCCCTTACAATAATCTCTTTGGATCTCATTCCTAATAAACCCTTCAAGGAAGTCACAGTGTTTTATCTCTCCCTTTGCTCTGTTAGCATCCCAGACTCATTCTGCCACCCACTGAAAAGGAAGTAGTTAAAAGCGACTGGAAATGCAGGTGTCACGGGGCAAAGGACAGGCATTTTTGGAAAAGCAAAACCTTAGGTTATGTTAGTTTTAAATATACAAAATTCTAAATGCTTTTTGTCAGAACTGCTGCTGCTGGCTTGCGGGCTTCTCTTGAGTGTGACTTCTGTCATCTGTCAGTCATGCCTGAGTTTCCAGGTGACAGCAATATAAATATGACCTACAGTGTCTCAGCATTCACCGATCGTCTGTGTGCAAGAATACATTTTATTGCTAAAATTAGAGGGTCTCATCTGAAAATGAAATGCAGCCTATGGCAGAATTTTGAACCTGATTAGCTCTGCAGAAGGAGTAGAGCTCTAGGAATAAGAGTTTAAAATGTCTATAGCTGATTTTGCTGTCAGAAGCAAGAACTGCTCTCTTCTAGTTTTTATCTACAAAAGTTTTTTAAATAAGTAACTTTAAAGTTCATTCCAAGCTTTTACTGTGAACACTCAAAAGTCAAGTCTTAAAATTACTGGTTGTTTTCTTGAAAGATATCTTGGATTTTACATCTAATCACCAAACAGGTAGATTGGCTGGAGTAGCTTATTAACAAAGAAACTTGACACAGATTTTAAAATGATTGACTGTTTTATGAAATATCAGTATCTCTTTAATAATATTTTTATCATTTCCCTTGAAAATCAATTTCTGTTGACTTTGATTTTTACAAAAAACTACCAAATTAATGTTTGATAGGCAAACTTAAACTCAGCTTGGATGAACTCTGAAAAATTGTTCATACATCCTCAGATTATTCAGATATTTTCAGTGTGATTCTATCACTTTCCTGTCCATCCTCTGCTCCAGCTGAGATTATCTCTTGTTCTTGACAGGTTTCCAGCATTGTCTTTCAACCTTTATGCCGTTTCCATACACCATGGGTAAATCTTCGCTAATTTTTTCATACCTTCCAAGGAATATTCTTCCATCAGCCACGTATAACCTTCTGTCAGGGCTCTTATTTTACAGAGTATTCCAGTACAGAAATCTGCATTACTGAATTGTAGCATATGTATGTTCAGAAGTGGGAAATGAACCTGATGCTGAATAATATCGTTCTTTCAGTGTTTTCTCACTGTTTATTTTCCTATAACTTATGCTGTCTACAGTTTTCAGTATTCTTTTGTTCTGAAATACACAAGTGGAATATCAAAACTGTTTATCAGCAAAGGAACTAGATTTTTGATTGCCAGTAGAAAATTGGATTTTTCAGACTGAAGAAACCTTTGAATTTAACTTGGTAAAGAAGTGTTTTGCTTTGGAAAGTAAAAAAATGCCTCCTTTTATTTTTTTTCCCTTTCCCCTCCCTGGTTGTGCTGTGACCTGAGTTCTCTAAGTATCTTCCTTGTTTGAACAGACAATTGCTTATCCTCTGAAAATTCAGAGAGCTGGGGTGTTTGTTAAGAGGGTGTTTGTCTCAGTTCATAGACTTACCATGACCTTTGGTTCAACATCATTGTGCTTAATGTAAACTAGACTTGAGTAAAATACAGATAAAAGTGTTTGCAGCACCTCGAATGGACTTAGTTAGACATACAAAAATGCACACGGGAAAAGGTGAAAGAAAACCAGCACCTGGCTTACTTATGCTAAGATTAAAACAGGTAGTTTTCTGTCTCTGTAGCTGATTCAGTACAGATTTTCCTTGCTCGTGGACTCTGGAATTTTATTTTTATTTCTTTTTGTGTAGTTATGTCTCAGGTGCATCCATTGTTCCCTTTGTACTGGAACATATTAGGTATTATGGGTATTCTTCTTTAAATTACCCCAGGGCATCTCTTGTTCTGAATTTAAATCATTTTCCCATTCTCCCTAGATTTATTCTTGTTGCTCCTTTAAGTAAATTGTCATCTCACCATGCTGGTGATGGCAGATAGTGGTTTCTTATACCGGGTGCCATTTCCTGCATGCAAGTAGTTTCTTGCCTCAACAAAATGTCCAACTTCTTTCCTTTTCTGTAATGCTTCTGTCTGCAGCCTGTATCCCCTGATGCATATAGCATTTTGTCATTTGTACCAAGTACATTTATATTCAGATCTATACATAGGGTACATTTATACATCTGACACAGGATTTTGACCGAGGGCAAATATAACACTAATCATCCATCTTGGAATGACAGCAAATTCTGGTCATTGATCCCAGATTTTTTTTTTTTCTTTATTCTATTTTTTAAATCAGGAATTAAAACTCCAAGCTGACTTCTTACAGACAGTACGTTTTTTGTGTTACTGGCAAGGGAAAACTAGAAAATTAGCTAGAAAGGAAAAATCCTGTCGTGAAAGTCAGTGTCACGATAGCGTGTAATGGAAGAGGCAGATGTCAGTGCTGACTGTCTTTTTGTTGTCAGTTTAAATAAGGCGGTAGAAGATATCCTTGTTCTAACACTGCCTTTGTTAGTCATATTGATTTACTGCCTTGGTGCAGAATGAAATACCACCTGAGACTAGGAGGTGGAAGTGCCAATGCTGTCAGGCCTTGAATGAGCCCTATCACAGTGATACCAGGAGGCTTAATCCATCTCTCTGCTTTTTACTGTACCAGCTGGCAAAAGCACCTCCCCATCCTGCCTATCCTCCCGGCTGCGGAAGCAGTTTGGACTCGTGGAAACAACAGGTTTGATTTATCATCCTTTTTTGGCTGTGGTTACCAGGCACGGTGATGGACAGTCAGGTCCCTGGGCAGCCCCAGCACTTGCATACCTTTTCATCTGTTTCTGGTTCTTGACCCTCCTTTTTTTTGCCTTTGTACTTCCTTTTCGCTGCCCCAGTTTCCTCCCAAATAAAAACCTTGCCCATAGTTACTTTTCTCCATTGGTCACAGTTTTGCTACATTCATACCCAAACTTGGGTGTTTTACAGGGTGATATTACTTGCGAGAGGTGCAAGCAGCTGCACTCTGACTTACTACCATTGCCAGCACCATCTTGACCATTAAAGACAGTACAGCATGTGCATGGTAAAGCCCTTAAAAGCACTAATGCTAGTTGACAAACCTGTTGGAGTTGGTCCAGAGGAAGGCCACAGAAATGATCTCTCCTGTGAAGAAAGGCTGAGAGTTGTGCCTGGAGAAGAGAAGGCTCTGAGGAGCCCTTACTGCAACCTTACAGTACTAAAGGGGGCCTGTAAGGACAGTGAGGACAATCTCTTTAGCAGGGCCTATTGCGACAGTGCAGGGAGTACTGGGTTTAAACTGAAAGAGGAGAGATTCAGGATTTGATTCAGTCTAGATCTAAGGAAGATATTTTTTACAATGAGGGTGGTGAAACACTGGCCTGGGCTGCCCATAGAGGTGGGAGATGCTCCATCCCTGGAAACATTAATGGATCAGCTGGACACATCTCTGAGCAACCTGCTCACCTTACAGCTGTCCTACCGGGGAGTCCAGCCTCTCTTAAATATCAATCAGCCTCAGGGCCCTTCGGGTTGACTCTGGTTCACTGGTCTCACCAACTCAAACAGCACTGGAATACCACAGGCAACACTGTCTATACAGTAATATCACTAATTTTTAGAGTTTAACCTGCAGCAGCCATGGCCGGCTTCCGTACTTTAGGGAAAACAGAGACAAAGGTATGTAGAAAGAAATTAGAGTAAGGAAGTAATGCAGGAAGAGTCACTAGCCTGTCTTTCAGAGAAGTATGTCATGAACAACACATCATATTTTAAAATAAAAGGAAATAAACCAATAAAATAAATAATAAAATAAAATTAAAAAGCTGACAATCTTCAATAAATTAAAAAAAAAGATCACAGAATCACAATTGTTAGGGGTTGGAAGGGACCTTGAAAGATCATCTAGTCCAACCCTCCTGCCACAGCAGGATCACCTAGATAATGACTATGAGATCATGCTGATGATTTTTGAAAAGTGCTTCATCTCACGGTAAAATAAGGTTTACTTAGGGAACATGCTGTACAGAAGCTTCGATGCCAGAATCACACAGTCACTATCAGGTAAGATCTATGTTAAGAACATCATCACCGCAGCGTCATCGATCTCCTGATTCCTCTCGGGACAAGGTGTGCTCCTCTAAGTACATAGGCCCTGAGAATTTGAGACAGGTTTCCTCACGTCCATGAGCTGGTTCTGGTGCCCTTGGTAGGAAGACACAGCTGTGGAAGACAGTGATTTTGTAGCTATTGCCAGTTCTCGATAGCCAGTACGGGGAGTCTTCATCCCTCCGACAGAACTGTGCCAACTCCTTAGCGTGAGTAGCACTTAGATTTGTTGAAATAAGCATCATATTTGGAATGGTTTAATTTCCTTTTAATTACCAGAACACTTTCTTGTATTTGATACTGTATAACGAAGAGAGATCAATCCATGTCATCACTGCACTGATACTAATGATGATGTCGTGTTAAGGGTGCGAGTGAGACGTTTGCCTGACAGAGCCCAAGGGCTTCACTGACCTGTTTTGCAAAGTCAAAGGTGTGTCTGAGAGTTCTGTCTCAGAGCCCCAGCTGAGAGGGTTGCAACCAACACACTCCTGTCTCTCGGAGCCCAACTCTGGGGCCCCTGCTGAAATGGTCGTTACCTGTTTCAGAGCCCAGTTAAGGACTTACGCTGGGCCAGTTGAAAAGTTAAACAAATAGGTTTGATTTGCTAAAGCCACAGAAAGGTTTGGAATGGCTGTTGCTAAAGGTACAGACTGCAAATGGATCACTGAGTTCAAGTTAATAATTCCCAGGTAACATCTGACGCAGCCGGACGCGCAGGCCTGAGTTAAAGCACTAATAGATAATGGAACTAAAAGCCAAGCTGTAGAGTGAAGGTGCAGCTCTTAGCAAGAAGGTGTCCCTGTTTTGGGTGGAGGAAGAGTAGCACAGCCTGTTGACTATCTCAGCTAGACCTTCAGTCTTTCCCCGCCTGTGAATTTTAAATCCTGATCCCAGCTGTCCCTGACTTCTAGGTGATGTTTAGCATGATTTAGGTGGAGAGCTGAGTAACATAGTCAGGTACGTTTAGCACATATTCCATTAGGCTCATGACCATGCTCAGGGACAGAAACTTTAATTTTGCTGTTAATTAGGGAAAGGTTTTTGCTCAGACACTCTGGCCTTCAATATTTATGTAAGAGTTGTTTGCTCCTGTTGGTTTAGCTAAAGCAGGACCATCTTGTCTTCACAAGACTCCCTCCTTCAGCCATTTGGCTGCCAGCTCAGAGGGTCTCCAGCCCCAGAGATAGCAGAACAAGAATCTTATGGTCACAAACATCTCAACCTTTCTCCCAGAGCTCACTAAATTAGCTGTGTTCCTGTCTCAGGGCAAGCTGGGCTGTTATCCCACATTATGGTACTTTTTCTGTTTGTATCACTCCCTTTTCAGGGTGATAGAATTCCTTTCTAATTACTAAACTTCTGGCTAAATACCAAATCAAGACTAATCTTCTACAAATGAGATTATGAATTCAACTCCTTTCTTGTTTGCCTTTTTTTTTTTGGGGGGGGGGGGGGGGGGTGGGGTTTGTTTTTTTTTTTTCTCCACAATTCCTTGCATTCACCATACTTGGATCCTGCTTCTTTCCTTGTGCTTGTGTGTTGCGCGGCCGGCAGTGGTGCATCTTTGGTGTTCGCTTTTTCATAGTTTGTTGTTGTGTTGGTTTTTTTTCTCCCGACTGGCTTTATGTGGCGTGATCTGCTTTTGCACATTCCTAGAGAACAATGACTTTAAGTAAGAACTAAAAATGAAATATGTGAGCCAGGTGTAAATACCTTGTTTACTTAAAATCTTCAGCTGGTTTAAGCTAAATCTTTTTCAATTAAATCAATGTAGCTTTTGAGTGCAAATGAACTCTTTTTTTTTCTACTTAATTATTTTGCATTTTTAAGTGCTTAAGATGCTAATATAATTCATATTTTTATTCCCCATTCAGTTTTCTGTTACACATTTTTGGCTAAGCGGGAAGAACCAGGGTTGCTCCAGACTTACTTATTTATACTAAATGGTTTGGGATTGTTCTCATTAAATAAAACCCCAAACCTGTGCAATAAAACCTGAGACATTGGCAGTCTGTGTTTTAAAATCTTAACTGGAAAGAATTTATCAGGTTTGTGTAGTGTAGTGATACAGTGACGATTAAAACAGCCTGTTTGATAAGGCTCTCATGAGAGAGAGCAGAGAGCTGAATCTGGACCTGTCTGCTTTGACTAAGTGATTTACATTTGATTAACCCGTGTCTGGGTAAGTGCTTTAATGTCCAGAATACTGAAGTTCTTGATAAATTTTACATCAAGAACATAGATTCTGCATCAAGAAGACGTCAGAATAGTAGAAATATCTGAAATATTTATGAATTAGGACATCATTTCCCTCCCAGGTAACTCTAGAAAGAGTCAGAAAAATTCATTGAGACCAGAACAAAAAAGAAAAAACAATGTAAAATATGGACAGAGAGTAAAAGCAAGAATATTAATGCAAATATTTGGGTGTAATCATCAACAGAATCACAGAATCAAGATTTCTAAAATAGATATATGGGGAACTGGTGAAACATGATTGATGTGGCACTTTAGGACATGGTTTAGTGGTCATGATAATGTTGGGTAGACAGTTGGACTTGATGATCTTAGATATCTTTTCCGGCCTTAATGATTCTTTGATTCTGTGATGTACCTGTAAGTTCCCGTTGGATTTAAAGCAGAATACTAGTAGAAATAGTCTTCCAGGTGCTGAAATTCCATTCTTTCAATTGCTTGAAGACAACTTACCAGAGATTGAAAAAAATATAGTAGAAACAAGAACTCATTGTTAGAGAGGCTTCCCCAGAGCTAATGCCTGACTCTGTAGTACCTCAAGTATAATGAGACAGCAGTGCTGGAACCACCATTAATACTCTTCCTCCTCTCCAGTGTTTTGGTTCTATTTCAACAGACAGACTGGGATGGGAGATGAGAATGTGATATCACAAATAAATTTGACAGTAACTTTTTCCTGTTCTTCCATCTTTCTCTCCGTCTTTCAGACTCCTGGTTTCGATAAAGTGAAACAGACGTGCCTTGTAGATTGTCTTGCAAACCTAGTGGGAAAGACATCTGCTGCCTGATTTTTTAAAGTGGTAAGAGTCCAAAGCTTGCCTTTCACTTCAAAGAGCATTATAGCACTTTTGTACAGTAACATCTAGTCATTGAAATTATCTGCAGTGACTGCTGCAGACATTGGAAATCCTGCTCCAAGTGCATTCAGAATCAAAACCTCAACATTTTGCACATGGAGACATCAGGATGCATTTCTGTATTCACTGGACATGAAGCAAATTTGCTTTATTTTTCTTTCTAGTTTCAAGGACTTATATTAGGAAAAATTTATTTACTGAGAGAGTGGTGAGGCATTAGAACAGGGACCCAGGGAGGTGGTGGAATCACCATCCCTGGAGGTGTTAAAAATATGTCTAGATGTGGCACTCCAGGACATAGTTTAGTGGTCCTGATAATATTTAGTAGACAGTTGGACTTGATCTTGCTCGCTTTGGCAGTACATATACTAAAGCTGGAAGGATACAGAGAAGGTTAGCATGGCCCCTGCACAAGATTGACATAAAAATTTGTGAAGCTTTCCATACATTTTGGCCAATGGTCTCCTGGGGTCCATAAAGAAAAGTGTGTCCAGCAGGCTGAGGGAGGTTCTCCTCCCCCTCTATTCTGCCCTGCTGAGGCCACA
>JANIJG010025412.1:0-26832 GCA_024611175.1 Megaceryle torquata
GGGCTCCCCAGAGAGGTTGTGGAGTCTCCTTCTCTGGAGATTTTCAAAACCTGCCTGGATGTGTTCCTTTGTGACCTCTGCTAGATTATATGATCCTGCTCTGGCAGGGGAGGGGGATTGGACTTGGAGATCTCCAAGGTCCCTTCCATCCCCTGACACCCTGTGATACGTGTGAACTTCTTTTTTTCCACTATCACAGAGGGAAATAATCTGTAGTTCTTGAGACATGTAAAAAGTTTTCCCAATGTGAGCATTCAAGTTGAAAATTCTTCTTGAGTAGGAACAGAAATTCTCTAATGAAAAAAGGCAGAGAAAGTAGACTCTTAGATGACCATGGACCATGGTCATTATGTTGAATGTTCTATTGTGTATTATTTTGACAGGGTTTTTTACAGTAGGTCACAATTAATGGTTTTCTGCCACCCTGTTCTTTTGTGTGTTTGCTCTTTTCTAGATAGCCCACATGCTGTGGTGTCTCAGGTTTGTTCCTTCCCTGGCATGGGTTGCACATAAGCTTCGGTTCTTCGGGGTGGATCTGTCCTCAGGCATGATTCATGATACCTCATGAGCATTCATGTGGGTCATCCATGGACTGTAGTTTTTCACTGTTGTTCTAGACTCAGTATATGACTCACAGCCACAGTCCCTCAGATGTGTCCTTGTTCTAGCATGTGTCACACTTTGTGACCAGCATAGGGTTATTCACAGCCTTCTTCCATATAGGATACCACTGTAACCCCTTATTAATTGCACATTGACAGTTCTGGCCATTATAAACAGATGCTGAATATGGGAAGACTGTCAGAGTGACATGGAGTTGGCTGGTCACCAAACTGAAACCAGCAAAATGAACACTGAGATAAGATTAGGATCAGGAAACTAAGACTGAAGACTGGAACTGAATCAGTCAGGATGCCACAATAAAAGGAAAAAGGCATCAGAAAAACTTCTGGGTGGCACCAGTGGGAACAATTGCAAGTTGCTGGGTGTAAAGTCTGCTATGTACAAAATGAAGGAGGTTGAGACTGTGGTGGAGAGTCATAAGGTTTTAATTTAAAAATTGCCAGGAAAGAAGGCACTGTATTTCACCAACACAGAGCATATGTTATAACAAAACTATTCAGTCATTCAAAATTCTGTGTGTGCTTTGCTCCTCCCTTGCCAGCTTTGTATCACTCATATCTTCCTTGTACATGTTATACAGAACATTTTCCTGTAACTAGCCTGGCACATAAAGACTAGTGAAGTGTCTGTGCAAATGTAAAAGTATGTGCAAGTGATTCAGGCACACTATCCCTGGAACATCCCTAGAGCAAACAGTAGGCACCTTTATGCTATGACTTCCTGTTGTGAACCAGACAGAGAGAAAAACATCTACTAGGCTACTGAGAGATACACAGGTGCCATGAGGATATTTCAGGATGGATATTTCTTGCTTTGTTTTGTTTCCTTTAATCTTTTCTCAGCATCATAAACAATAGGAAGACAAAGAAGGAAAAAAAAAAAGCAACTGCTGTCTGGAGACACTTGTCCACATGTGGTACTCTTTTGTTTTCACTTTAGTATACTGCAGCTTATTAAAAACAATGGCAAGTCTTGGCTTGTTCCTTGTGTTCCTGTGAACCTTCAGGAAAAGTTCTCATTCAGATACAAATTCTACCTGTTCAATCTCACAGACCAAAGGTACATAATGGTGTAATTAAATCAGACAATAAAAACCTAGCCAAACAAGAACCAACATATGGAATGCATCATTCTACAATCTTTAGGAATCATTTGAAATACTATTCTTTGTAATAAGCCCTATCAGAACATAGTATAGTAACAGCTCCTGATTTTTAGTTTTTAAAAGTATTTTGTATAGTGTCTCGAAGTAACATAAATACTTGCCTTTTTTTTTTTTTTTTTTCTATATATAATCTTCAGTGGATTGATCAAGGAACCACCATTCACATCAAGAACTGAATGCAGAGAGAAAATTAAAAATCTGCATAAAAGTATAGCTGAGTCCAGATCAGATAGACATGTTCTGATTTTTATTTTTAAGTGTTTTCCAGAGAATAGGATTTTAGCAGACTAAGTTCAGAAAGAATTGTTTTGTGGGGTTTTTTTTTGTTTTTTTTTTTTTCATTAAAAAAGGAAGTTATTGATGCAGTTAACTACTCTCTGATTAATAACACATCAGAACAAATGCAATAAAAGTTTTTCAAATAAATATGGCTTTTATGTTAGCAAACAGTGAGAGTGCAGGGGATTCCCTTCAGGGATTATATATGTTTTACCATCTCCATTATTTGTTTTTGACAAGTAACACCCACTTCTCATGCAAAACTTGCCTCCTTGAACTTTTTGCTCCAAGGGAAATCTTTATTTTCTAATATCATATTGTAATTCTATTTGTCATTCTTGTCATATTGCTTAAATGTAACTGAGAAAAAAACACAGTAATTAACAGTTATTTGTTCAGAATGTTTGCTCTGGGTCTAGTCCTTCAGAGCAGCAGTCCTCTAAATCTCGCAGTGGGGACTACACTTCTTGCTTCCTGTAACAGTCAACGCACTCTTTTTTTTGCCTCTTCACCACAGAGATAGGTACATGCATATTAGTCTGTGTGCACATTCCTAGACACACATATATGCATGCAACTGTATTTTGCTTTTCTGGTCTGCTGCAAGCTCTCACCTATCCATTTCCAGTACCCCATTAAGTGTAACAAAACACCACCCCAGTAAAAGAGTTAGAGCTCTCAGGAGTCAGACTGCTTTGTCAAGTCTACTCAGGGTAATGCAGTGATTTTCTGCACTGTCTCGAATATAAATAGTCCTAGTCCTGTTCATTTTCCAAACTCTTCACATTCTAGAGGTCACTGTGAACCACTACCTTCCCTTTTGCTTAAGAAGGTTTTCTCTAGCAGTAAATTTCTTCTGTATAATTTAAAATGTCTTCTCTGAACAGGAACTACCTATTGTGATGGCTGACTTTAACAAAACTAGCTTCTGCTTTAAGGAATTAATTTTAAGGAGCAATGTGTCCCAAGCAGAGCTGTTCACTCTTTAAGAACAGAAAGAGTAAAATAAGAAGAAATCAAGCATAGTTGTATTTTGTTACAAGACAAAAATTGCAGTAGATAATTTACCTATTAAATATACTCAAAATAATTATCTTGAAAGTATACATCTGACTGGATGAAAATCAGATTATTTTAAAAAACCAACAAAATACTGCATTCACTGAATAGAAAAATAAACATAGTTAAATTTTTCCATCCAACTTTTACAAGCCATTTTTTATTACCTTATGAATTAGACGTGAAGTAACACTACTACACCCTATAATACATTTTAAGGATTAAAAACATATATTGTAGAATATGAAATAATAAACAACTTTAACAGAAAACAGCATAATACAATTCAAGACCATAGCTATGTCAAATGCAAGATTCCTTTTATCAATATCAGTGAATGTATTTAGCTGTATTTGTAAATTACGTATTTCTTACACTTTCTGTGGTATGGCACCGTATAGAAGAACTCTATTCCTAATTCTTATTTTTCTAGTCCAGAAGTTAAATAGCTGATACTAATAGCTGACCGGAGTTTCTTCCTTTTATTTATTTTCTTTTCCCCAAACCAAAATACAGTGGTCTTGTCCTTTCTTCTAAGCTGGCTTTGAAGTTCACCTCACTATACATTTTTTCAAGAATGTACATAGAAAATATCATTAAAATCCTGTAATATTTTATTATACTAGATACTTAGTACATTGTATTTACAATGTACTGACTCGGGATAAAAATTGAGCAAATACTATTTCAGTGTGGTTTCTTCCTACTATGCTAAGAACACTTACACCTTTCTTTATAATCCCTCAACACTCTTCCATTTAAAGTAATTTCTCTTACACACTAGGATCTCTTTTTAGGATTAAGTGGTTCCCAGGATTAGGAAAAAAGGACTTGACTTCCATGACGTATTAACAGTTTTAGATGCCTGCACCATTTAAAGCCATTTTAGATGGTTTTCTTCATTTTTTTCATGCAAAGGGAATTTCTATAGGAATTTCTTCACTGCATATTATTTCTGTTATTCACTGAGCAATTGCAATTTAACAATATCCTCTGGCCTTGTAATTTTCTTCCTTGCTTTGTCTACTAAACTTCTGCTTTAAGAAGTGTATTTGACTCAGATAGGTTGAGAGCTCACAATGTCCCGGATTTTCTTGCAAAAACTACTCCAGAAGGTAGGGCTTGTTGGATTCTGAGGTCTTTATACATTTTTTACTCAAGTCACAATATACTCAAGACATGTTATTCCACATTAGCTGTTACCACCTTCCTGTAGAACCGACATGGCTGCAGTGACTGTAATCCTTCAGTGTAGGAATGATTGAAGCTGTGACACAGAAAGGACTTCAGTAACATCTCACAAAATCTACTTGTAGCTGATTTTATGTAGGAATTTTGATGTAGCGTTGAATAAACTCAAATATTTCCATATCTATGCAAAACAAAATATTAGTCTGCTATGGAACCATTAGATAAAGTTAAAGCATTCCTATTCCACAGTCTTAAATCTATTAAATGTAGACTATCTTTAGTATGTCCCTAAAGTTCACCAGACAGTCATAAAATCAGTGTGCCCATGACAGTTTGTTTAAAAAAGTAGTGTTTGAATGACAGAAAGTTTAATTTTTTTGGCTGAGGTATTATGGAGGCCACTCAGATCATAAAATGGGGTATAATGTCATTCTTTTAGTTGCACAGAAATATCATAACAATGAAAGAAGCAAATTCTTTCAGCTGCTATCTATACAGATAATCCTAGCATTAAAAAGCAATGCATTTTTTCAGTTTAACAGTAGGGACAAAAACTCTGGAGAAAGAGAATGCCATTATGTTTGAGCTTAAATGAAACAGGATCTTTTTGATTAAAAAAAAAAAATCTCAAAATTTGTCCTCCTTTCTTGTTTTCTGGATGATTTTGAAGATAGTTTTGTTACCTCTGCATCTGTTTTTAAGTCAATTTCTCATATGGAAAAGAAAAGAAAGAATTATATAGTACAAGAGATGAACTACAGCTCACAATAGGATCTTTGTCTTTTTACTGACTGAAGGCAAAAAATCAAGGCATAGAGTCTTCAGCGTTCTTCTTTGTAGCAGATGGTTGTACAAATGCATTAGTGCATTTCAGTATAGCTGCAAGTCAGTTTTTTGTGAGGTCAGCTGAGTGGACGACAAACAGGTTACTCTACTGCTTCAGGCTGAGTCAAAATTTGGTTGATTTTTGGAAATTAATTTTCCTTCAATAAGATTGCTGCCATTCCTAGAGCTTAAAGGCAAATAGTGCACTCTTCCTTTCTCCTAATCCAAATATTAGATTTTGGCTAAAGGAATGTAATTAGCATTGTCTTATAATCAGCTGTTGACATGAGTAAGCTTTAAACCAATTTCTTATTAAAATATTTTTTCATGCTGCTAATATAAAGTATCATAATGTGACATCAGCATAAGAATTTTCACACAGAGGGAAGGGGATGTTAGTGCATAAGCATTGATTTTGTACAACCTTACTCTACCTGATGACTGAAGTTTTTACAGACAGCAGTTAACACCATTTTTGGCACTCTTGAAATGACTTAACCTTCCATACATTCAAGGAATGTTTTTGGTCATTCCTTTGTCCTGTCAAAGTATTTCAATATCTAGGTTTGGGTTGTAGGTCCAATGATAAATATACTCTTCCTTGAAAATATCACATAGTTCACAAGTCAAATCCAGTTATCTAAAACATTATCTAAGACATTAGTTAATTTGCATATGAGTCATAATGATTGCATATACATGCACAGATTAAGTTAATACATGCACAGTTATGTTAATATACATGCTTTTATGGCAAAGACGGTATAAATTCATGGAGATCACTAACATATATGTACTCATTGCAACACTGGTACATACTGTGATAAGCATATATTCACTCTCTCTCCACATATCCATAGGCATATATGTTTAAATACAGTTCTTCATTATAACTTCAAAAGCTGAATACATTTGTAGTTGGTGAAGATACCCATGAAATGCTGGCTGGATGCTTTTCTCCTTGATCTCCTCCTCTTCATGCCATGTTGGAAGACAGAAGTGGAAACCCACAGTTTCTGTTTATTGTAAGGGTGCAGTTACCTAGATTCTAGCAGGGAGGAAGCTGCATGCTGTGGTACCTTCTGGTTCCTGGGCTTAGTTCAGGTTGATTTTAGTAAAATATATCTGTTGCATGATGTTACAGTGCTCAGTGTTCACTATGGAAATACTTTGTGTTAATCAATACAGTTAAATACCACTTTATCTAAGCACAGAATGCGTTGCCTCTGTTGAATAATCAGGATGTTTATATCATATCATAACTGATGATAAAGTACAGCTTTCTTAAACTAGGGGAGACACCAGATGAAAAGGTCATATATTTTTTTCTCAGAGTTAGGCACAGTCAAAATGAGATGACATTCTGACCTGTGGAAATTTTATAGGTTCCCAGTACGGATAGATGTATGTTTAAAGCCTAGCTGTTCTAAAATGTGCCTTTAGTTCTTCTTTCTATCATTCTTTAAACAGGAGAAAAGTGATATTTATGACCATATAAAATAATCAGAAATATTAAAGAATTGAGAAGAAGAATCTGAAATTTTATCTGTGTGGAAGAATTGCCTGGACAAGACAAGTAAGAAGCCAAATATTAAGGATGAAGAACTCCTCGGGTCTCACAAAGAGCTTACGCTAACATAACTGAAATAACTTCACTGAATTCAACAATACAAGACAGTATAGAATTAATAGTACATGTTATTAGGAGACAATTTTTAAATTTTTATGTTTTTTCTTAAACTCTGGAAGTCAAAATATATATTTTGATGGGGTTACATCAAGCTGGTGGTCAGTCACTAGAATTCTCTTGAAAAACATCCAAAAACCATTCATCTGCTGCAACCAGGGAAAGACACAATTCATGGACACAATTTAGATGAGGTATAGGCAAGAGGTTGCTGTTCAGATACTTATCATCAATCAAAAAAGTCAATGTTTGCAAACTTCAGTTAAGTATGCCAATTTTCCACTTGTTTGCATTAAACAGATTCTACTTTATACATAATGGAGTGCATAATGTAATTACACTAGTAATATTTATGCTCAAATTTATTGTGCTAGAATAATCAAATTTTCATTGCTTACAGAAAAATGTCAATAATAGTGTTATTTTCAAAATATATTTAATTAATTTGATTCTATATTAGACTTATCACAGCGTGAAAATAGAAAGGAAAGCAAGGCGAAAATAGTTCATTCTTTTCTCAGCCATCAGTATTCATTAAAAATTAATTTATCTTGGTTCAATTTAATAAAATTAAGTTAATCCGAACAAAATTATTTTTCTATTTCAAACTTTTGAGTTCCCTTCCTTTCTGTTAATTTATTGATTTAAGAAATAGATATTCTTCCTCCTATAGTATAACTGGTGAATGTATTTCTGCTTCTTGTTAAGATTTCTAGCAATTTTCTGCAGATTAAGAACATTTTAGAAGTTGTTTGTATAATGTAATTGTTATTGTGTAAAGTTTTCTAGTCAAGTCTGGCTCATTTTTTAAAATTTTTTTTTATTTTAATTATGGTGAATGATAATTCTGTTGTTTATGAGAAATAGTCCTGGATAAACAGCTTTTTATATTTATTAAAGTAGGTTTATTTTGTGATAAAGTTGCAGACTGTTTTGTAACAGACAATTGAATGTGATGGAAGCTTTGCCTGAAGGCTAGGAGATGCAGTTGCTTCAAACTGTTAAAATATATCTACTTATGTATGTTTTCAAAAACTCTTGCTGTTTAACAGGAGAACTTTTGCTAGTGTCACACTTCCTCCACCCTCATCCTACTCATGAAAGTAGGGATGGCTGTGTATCATCCTCAGAGCATAACAACTCTAACACTTTTAAGCAACTGGAAAGATTACATAGAGCTTGCCTATGATTAGATCATAGAATGATAGAATTGTTTAGGTTGGAAAAGACCTTTAAGGTCATTGAGTCCAACCACTGACCTACCAAGGTTCAACCAACTCTAACAAGTCCACCATTAAACCATGTCACTAATCACTACATCTACCCAACTTTTAAATAAGTCCAGGGTTGGTGATTCAACCACTTCCCTGGACAGCCTTGTCCAATGCTTGACAATCCTTTCAGTGAAGACATTTTTCCTAATATCCAATCTAAACCTCCCCAATGCAACTTGAGGATATTTCCTTGTCTTATCACTTGTTACTTGGGAGAAGAGACCAACACCCGCCTCTCTACAACCTCCTTTCAGGGAGTTGTAGAGAATTCTAAGGTTTCCTCTCAGCCTCCTTCTCTTCAGACTAAGCAACCCAAGTTCCCTCAGCTGCTCCTCTAGACCTGTTTTGCACCTTGATTTCTTTCTTGTATTGAGAAAACTGAACATAGTACTTGAGGTGTAACCTCAACAGTGCCAAATACAGGGCCACAATCGCTTCCCTTCTCCTGCTGTCCACACTATTTCTGATACAAGCCAGGATGCTGTTGGTCTTCTTGGCCACCTGGGCACCCTGCTGGCTCATATTTAGTCAGTTGTTGATAAGTACCCCCCAGGCCATTTTCCACTTGGCAACTTTCCAGACACTCTTGTCCAGCCTATAGCATTTCATGGGGTTGTTATGGCCCAAGGACAGGACTCAGCACTTGGCCTTGTTAAAGCTCATACAACTGACCTCACCCCATTGATACAGCCTGTACATATCCCTCTGAAGAGCCTTTCCACCCTCTAGCAGATTAACACTTCCACCCAACTTGTGTCATCTGTGTCAGATGTCTGACTATGACTGCCAGCTGCTATAATGCAGCAGCAGTAATAATGAAATCCAGGGAACTTCTGCTACCCATGTTTTCCACATTTTACATAGGCAGTCAGTTTTGTCACACTATCTTTTGACTTGCATTTCCTTGTGTATTTCTCACCTTCCTTTTATATAAAGCATTTTTAAAAAAATTACCATTTTAGTAATTTTCTTTAGGATGTTGGAGGTGTTCTGGTTAAATTTAGCTAATGAATAAAGCACTAACTTTTATATCATAGAATAGTTTGGATTAGAAGGAACCTTAAAAAGTATTCTAATCCAACCCACCCTGCAACAAGCAGGTAAATCTTCAACTAGATCAGGTTGCTCAGAGCACTGTAGAACCTGACCCTGAATGTTGCCAGGGATGAGGAATCTGCCACCTCTCTCAGCAACCTTTCCCACAGTTTCGCCACCTTCATTGCCAACAATTTCTTTATTGTGTACAATCTAAATAAGCTCTTTTAGTTTCAAACCATTACCCCTTGTTCTGTCAGAACAGGAAGAAAAGAAGTTTGTGCCCGTTTTTCTTAGAGACCCTTTTGAAGTATTGAAAAGCCACAATAAGGTCTCCCCAGAACCTTTTCTTTAGGCTGAACAACCCCAACTCCCTCACTCTTTTCTCACAGGAGAGGTGTTCCATACCTCTGCTAATTTTTGTGGCCCTCCTCTGGGCCTGCTCTAACAAGTCTATGTGCTTCCTGTGTTGAGGATTCCAGAGCTGGATGCAGTATTCAACACATAGGACAGATGTAGGCAATTGATACGCATTTTTGTTCAGTTCTCCATAGAGCTAAAAATCAGATAAAGTGACAAGAAATCTCCACAGCTAATGGTCCTTTGCTCTGGTGTACAGAAGACATTTAGTATAAAGACCTAATAATACACTTGTACTTTCAGTACTAAATTCATATTCTTATTTTAAATTAATACATTCCTGTAGTGCTTGTATATACACACAACATTCATGAATATATATAAAAATCCTGTTTATTTAGCAATCTAGCTCACCAATTAATAATTTATTAAAATTGAATTATTTTTCATAGAGATAATCTTTACTGGAAAAAATAAAATTGTCTTGACCAATTTAACTTCATTCTGCCTTTGGGAAAGCAACAGCAAATGATGCCAACAACTACACATCAGTGCACAGATGCATGAAGTTTATAGGGGTTGAATTCTGTTATTGAGGAAAAGGTGTCTTGTTCAAACTTCATTAAGCTGATCATGAAAGGAATATCCTATGTACAAATCTGCTGTCCCAGCAAATGCAGTCTTTTTATGAGACAGCTGCATTCCTAGATTTTACGTGATCAAATATGTTAAATCACAAGTAATCTCTGAAGGTACTGAAGAACCTAACAAAATCTGTCATCAGCTTTTCGTTTTCCCTCTCTTAATTCATTTTACATATTGACATGAATAACAAAGAAGAAGCATGAGTTCTGTTTCCAAGTTTAAATAAATAACTGGACTCTTTACCTCTTGCATAATATTGATACAACTACTTAGAGACAAATCTCTGCTCACCTGTGTTGTGCCTGTCTCCAGTACAAAAAATTTCCTTCAGTTAGAAGGGCTTTAAGTCTCTTGTTCTCTGGAAAGATAAAGATGTACTCTTGATCTTCTTGTCAGCCAGTGACTAAATAACTGTGCTTGAGGTATTTGACCATACTTGTACCCTCAAACACCTCCCCTGATCATATCAGGGTTTTATGATTGAAATTTTTTCAGCTTTGTGAGGCATTTCTACCTTCAGTGCTAAAGAGAATGTCATTAAATAGCTAAGAGGTCTGATATGAGAGGGTGAAAGCCTATCTATTGTTTTTAGTGAATAACAACTTTAAATCATTTGAATTTGATTCCTCAGTAAGCACTTACTCTTTTTAAAAATTAGATGTTTTGGAAATGTAATTAAGATAATATTCTTTTCTATTCAGTAAAAAGTACTGCTATAAGAGAGAAACAATAGTTTTCAAGCAGTGCAGCAATCTGAAATCTGCATCTTAATGGGACACAAGCTTTTCTATTGTTCTTGCTTAGTCAATTTTACAACTCCAGCGTTGATGTACATCTTTCAAAATAAAACTTAAGGAACAATTTAAAAAAAAAAAAAAAGAAAAAAAGAAAAAGCTGTATATGGCAGACAACAGTGGAATCTAAAATAAAAGGAGGTAGCTTATGTAATAGGAAGACCACCCAAGGTGACAGAGAAGACTACATAAAATGTGTTGATAGTTGTTCAGTCAAAATGCCACATACAAGCATATGAGAAGTATGTTTTTTTCACAGGATAAGAAGGAATTCAGCTATATTATACCTTCATCTGCTATATGCTCAAATATGCAATGAGAACAAAAATGTGTCATGGGTTTATACTGCTGTAAATTGGACTGGAAAGCCCAGTCTCATGCTTGACATGTGACTTACAACAGCTCAGTGAAGTCTTATCAAAATACAGTATATCATTGCAAAGATGTAACTACTGTCTTGGGTTTTTCTTTCCTTTCTCTGTCATTTCCATGCTCCATCAATATTTTAATTTATTTTAAAGTTAAAACTCACCTTCTCCTTGAAAAAGTTTCACTACTACCTTTTGATTATTCCTCACTGTAAAAAATAAAGAACACTCTTTACCTTATATGGAACTAAATGAAAAGCAGAGAGACAGCTTACTCCTTATTTCTTTCTTCCTAAAAGTGAATGTAATTTTATTTTTTCCCCCTGACCCTCTTTCATGGTTTAACTCCAGCTGTCAACTAAGAAATACACCCAGCCACTCACACACTGCCCACTGGGAGAGAGAATCAGAAGGACAAAAGTCAAGCCAGGCAACATCACATGTAAAGGTTACTTGGGAAGACAAACTCTATCACTACAAACGTGTTTCTCTCCCTCTGTCTTCCTCAGCTATTATTCCAGAGTACAATATAATCCTATATGATATGGGACATCCCTTTGGTCTTGGCTGTGTCCCCTCCCAACTTTTTCTGCACCTCCATCCCACTGGCTGGCGTGTTGGTGTGAGAAGCAGAAAAGGCCTTGCCTCCGTTTAAGTGCTGCTTAGTGGTAACTAAAACATCCCTGTGTTATCAACACCATTTCCATCACAAATCCAAAACACAGCCCCATACAAGCTACTATGAAGAAAATGAACTCTATCCCAGCTGAAACCACCACAGCCTCCCAGATCTCAGGACCCTCAATGATGCTTCTTACCAAACTCTTACCTCCTGAGAGCTACACTGTTCACTCATGACCCAGCATCAAGCTATGTCTCTCAGGCTCAGTGCAAGAAATGCTCTATCCCAACACCAAACTGGTATTAATTTGGAAATATTTGTCTGGATGCATATTAACGTATTCAAAGTTGTCTAGTCCCAGGAAAAATGCTTCCTTTGATAACTGTCTTCAAATCTCATAAATGTACCTTCCCTGCAAAATGCAGTTTATGAATATCATATGCTTTTGCTTCTTGTTGCATCCAAAGATGCTTTTCTGAGAAGCCTACTTACTCTAATTTCCTAGTACTTGGACACTGTTGAAGACTTATGAATAGGCTTAGTGGAAAACTGAATTGACCCTGTAGTGTAGATATGGTTAGTCTTTTGTGTGCAAATCTCTACTTCGAAAAGCAAGAATAGATAAAATTAAAATTAATTCTATGATAACATTTGAAATGTTCCTTTTTATTTCAGACTCTGTCTCAGGGATCCTGAGAGAGACTGTACAACACGATCTCCCTGAATATTCAGATCCGCAGGATATAACTACACCAGATTACTGGAGACACAATAACAGGTACAAAAGGTAAATATCTTTTTATCTTGAAGTTAATCAGGTACCACTGTAAATGCAATTGTCTATGAATAGATATGAAAGACGAAGGAATGGATATAAAAATGTATGTGGATAGAACACATACAAAGTTAATTGCTACATCAAGACATAAAGGAAGAAGAAAGGGAAATTAAAAATTTAGTCAGGAATTTGTTTCTTGCTTTTATAACACATTTCCAAAGTTTGTCTAATTTTCTGATCATTCTTTGGATTTTTTATTTTCAAAAAATAATTAAAATATTCACAAATAATACCTGTGCAAAATCTCAGGTGTTCTATTTGCAAAACTTCTTTTGCTGTTTTCTCCAGTTCCAATGAATTATTTTACCCCAAGCTTTGACTTTATTTTTTTTATTTTTTTCCCAGAGTGCTTTAATTAGAATTTGCCTAATTCCTACCAACATTCTTGCTAGTTGTTTAATACTCCATGCCAGTCTCTGCTCAAGCAGTGACAAACCACCTGTGGGAATATATCAGACACACATGAATCCCAGCCAGCTGTAACTACAGCAGGCAAATTTCTGGTTCATTGGAATAGTCTACATTTATTTATTTATCCCTAATTATAATACAAGGATTTTAGAAAATGAAATTACAGCTGTTACCTGCAAGGCCAATTTTTCCCCAGCAGTTAAAATGTATAGAAAAAGTTAATTTAAAATAATACTGTATCTCTCAACATTAACCTAATCTATGTAGATTGGCAATAAAATGTTACTTGGAATTGTAACCCAAGAAGTACAGAAGGGCAAAAAAATCCCTAGAGAAGGAAATGTTCAGACTTCTACCTTTAAAATAAATGGTCCAGACAAGAGACACACTTTTGAATGTAAGCTTAATGTACTTTATATTGAATGAATTTTTGTCATATACAGTCTTCTGGATGAAAGATTTATTTAAATAGTTTCATTCAATTTGAAATAGGCATTGTAACACTTTAACATTGAAAAAATAGGCTTTTACAGTGTTTAATATGTGTAAAATTTGTTGGCTCTTGAACAACTGTTCTGAAATATTTAAAAAACTCTCCTATTAAATTTTAACATTGTGCTCTGAAGTATATTAACAGTGAATCAAAAATTGTGGCATATTTTGTTTCATTCAAAACATTAGATGTCCCTACAGAGATTTCAGATGAAAACTCCTTATAAGTCTTTCTGATGAAGATAGAAAATATTGTATTGAGCTTTACATAAAACAATTGTGCTACAAATCTCTAGTTGTTTATAAATAAAGGTTACTTTGTCTTCTGTGACAGATATTTAAGTTATAGGAAGCATATAAAAAAACGATATGAAAGAACTACTAATACCTTATAGAACAATTTGAAAACTCTATTAATAAAAATTTTCTACTCGATTTTTCTTTTCTAGTCCACATACATATTTTATTCTTCCTTCTTATGGGGTTTTGTTAGTTTGATTTTTTTAACAAAAAGGCTAATGGGAAGTTAGATCTTGCAATTAGAATTTTTTTTTTTTTTTTTTCCTTGTGGTTACTATGCATGAATGCGTAATAAATTATACTCATAGTTCTGGCATATTTTATTATGATTTTAAACTAATCAGTAGTCTCCACCTCATTTTTTTCAACTGTTGAAACTGGGATGATAATGAGATCAAAATCCAATGTTTTTGTCTCTGACCTGATTTGACTTAGAACAGAATTAATTCTGTTCAGTGATTTTACTTTTCTAGTAAAAGTATTTAGATTTTACTAGCTAATTGCATCTTCTGAAGTTAATGGTATACTTTCAGACAGTGTCTGCTTCTAGCAGTGATAACATTTGAGTTTTACAGTTACTACCCAGGACAGGCATGCAGAAAGGCTCTTTCTTATACTTGCTTCTATAGAAAACAAGGTCACTATTAAATCTTGTGTACCATGTTGGGGATGCAGAACGTAAAAGGCCGCACGTCCAGGGAGAAGCATATGGGACAGGTGACCTAAAATGACCAACAAGGTATTCCATCCTATATGAAATTCTCCTGAATCCAGTTCCCATATGTCACTGAGTCGAGTCTGGCACTTGCCTGCTCCACAGCATCAATGGTGACAGTGACATAAATGCCATAAGGGGGGCTGAGTTTGATAATGGGGTTTTTTATATATTTATATATTTTCTATTTTATTATTATTGTTCCATTAAAGTTGTTTTAGTTTTATTTCCTAATCCATAAGTCTCTCTCACTTATTCCCTTTTTCTTCCCCTATGGGAGAGGAGAGGGTTTAATAGAGAGTGTGTGTCATTCATCTATCAGTCAGCCCAGCCTTAACTCTTGGCAGTCTCCTGTTTGATAAGAAAATTTTCCACTGGAAATGTGGATTAACTGAAACTACAGTACCTCATGACAACTTTACTGTTTATGTGGTAAAATATTCTTCATTCCAAGGGAAAAAATGTTATCACAGTCTGAGACAGAATTCAACAAAAGATTTAGTAAGTTGATGTATAGAGTCCTATTTGAGCTCTTAGAGGCTTTAGGTGCTTAAAATGGAGTATTCAACACATCTATTACCCTTTGAATATATGTGGTTAGCTACTAGAAGAAATTGAGAAAAAAGAACAATCTCCAGTCAATCTAAGAGCAAGAAGAGTTGGAGAAGCAGATCTAAATTCCTTGTACAGACTTTAATGTTACTTGTGGAATTAGAAAATATGTTTGAAGAGCAGGATTCTATGATTTCTCTTAATTGTTACTGTTTTTCGTATAAGAGTTCTACAAGTTCCTTTCCAGTTATTACCAAAAATGACACCTCATTAAACAGGGTTCATTTAGTGGATATTGTTTTAGCTCTACATCAGTACAAATTAAATCAAGACCATGAACTACTTACTGAATTATTATTATTTTTTTTAATTTGGGTTTTATTGTAATTTACAACACTGTTGTTAGGCAAAAATTGGAAAAAAAGAGGAATAAATTATTACTTTAAGACAGTCAAGCACATAGAATTCTTAAATTATTGTGCCTGTATGTTCTGTAAATCTGTAGCAATTCCACTGTTGTGAACATTGGCTTAATAACCAATTAGTTCTTACCAGTGTTAATGACTAGATGTCAAAGAAATTATATTTCTGCACTGTTGCAATGATTACAGACTATGCTTTAACAATGAACAAACAAACAAAAGAAATTTTAATCTCCACAGATCAGAAGCTGTTATTTAACTATCCTATTTCAAACAGTAAGCCTCTGACGTAGTCAGTGATTTGTTTTATTGGTTTGATTAGCTGTTTCTGCAATGAATTCATTTTGTTCATTGATGACAAAAATAAAACAACATTGACATGCAGGCTGAATAATATTTCTGATGGAAATTTAACTTATTTTTCAGTTTAAAGATAATATTGCTGCAAATTGTTCATTTGTTCCTTTGGGCATTACATCAACACATATGCAGTTTTCTGTTAATAGAACTGGAAAATGTAAAAGATAAAGAAGAAATTCACAGAAATTTTCCTTATGCAGAAGAGGCTGTAGATAATTTTTCAGAACAAAGAATGTCAGAGTTATTAACTGAAGAATATATGAACAGAACTTCTATAAAAAAAATTAGACTTTCCAGCAATGATATAAAAGGAATGTTAGAAGTAATGTTTAGTAAGCATGGTCATCAGTGAATATATGTGTTTTGGAAATGAATTAAAAATATTCTAGAATTTACCACAGACAACTATCTGTTCTAAGACAACAGATATCTTTAAACTTATATAATGCATTCTTATAGTAATTTAATGCTGAAAATCTTTGCTTTTTTCTTCTTGTTATAAAGTAAGTAATAAAAAATATTGTACTTGTGCTTTTGGTTCAAGAAACACTTGCTGTACTGAATATTGAGAGAGTATTCAAAGTGCAAGTATATGCTTTTCCGCTTCCTGCCAATAAATCTCTGATTCCCTTATTACATCTTGTATGATATTTTCAGGTTTATTTCCTGGGGATATAGTATAACTGAGAAGGTTCAGCCAAGGGCAAGAAGGATGGATGACAAGTATAGAATATGTGCTTTAAAATAAGTAAGTAAGCCAGGAGTCTTCAATCCAGGAAAAATGTCTGGGGGAATGTAACAGGATAGAGGGATGCCTGGGAAGTCTGTAATATCATGACATTCTTACAGTAGATAAATTGGGATGCATTTCTCAGTGGGTGTGGCTATGCTAGTATTTTTGATTAAAAAAGGAGGGTGTTTGAGGTTAAGATTGTGTCCCCTTAAAGCTTTGTTTTCAGTCACAGCACAAACTGCATTTCTGTCAGGTGAAAATAAGCTGAAAGTACTTCAGAAGGTCTTTTATGTGCTCCAGTTTCTACTGAACATTCATTCTGCAGACCCAGACTAGAGTAAACATGAAGTAAAAGCTCAGGATACACGTATAACTTGAATGTTATGCTCAGCACCCATTATATTGATTCAAAGTTCCAATACTGCCTGATGAGAAATAGTCATTGACACTTTCTATGGAGTAGGAACCAGGTTTAACAAATCCCCTGGAAACATGTAGACAAGCTTTGAAATTTGTTACCATAGGATGTTATGGGTACAGCTTACGTGGAGTCCAAAGGAAGGCTGGATAAGTTAATGAAAGAGCAGTCCATTAACTGCTCTAAATACAAACCCCATTCAGTTTGTGAAATCTTGGTATCCCTCAGAGCTGATGCACTTAAGCTTGCACTAATACACACTTCCATTGGGAACTGCTGCCCTCACTGCCCTTGGTGGACTTTCACAGTCATTCTAATCTGTATTAGGTATTTTTCCTTAACAAAGGTTAATTAAAAAAAAAAAAAAATTAAGTAATGCTTACGGCTGGAGGCATGCTGTCAGAACTTTGAGTGAAGCAGCGGATTTTAATGAGACTGGCCAGCCTCACCTGGGACTCCCACTCACACCATCTGATTATGGCCCAGGAATTCCAGCTCAGACTCATGTACACAGGCCTGCTCTGAGCTGTGTAGAAGGTAACTCATGTTCAGCACTGTTCCTTGTTTGCCTTCTCTGCTAGCTTTTCTGGACTGTTGTTATGTCTGATGTGAGGCGTATTCGGCTGATGGCCAATAGACAGTTGTCAGAGCATGTTGCTTTTATGGGACCTGTTCTGCCCAACTTCCTCAGGTGCTGTGGGATTGTGACTGGGTCAGGGGGCACTGACTTTTCTGTGTTGTTGATCTCCTGAGTTTCCAGGTTGTCTTTGCTCATGGAGCAGTCCTGCTGTTGTGGCTCCCTGGGAGGTGTACACCTTCTAGCTTT
Source organism: Megaceryle torquata (assembly GCA_024611175.1). Classification (NCBI taxonomy): domain Eukaryota; kingdom Metazoa; phylum Chordata; class Aves; order Coraciiformes; family Cerylidae; genus Megaceryle; species Megaceryle torquata. The sequence continues at coordinate 17,996 of JANIJG010025412.1, forward strand.
GATTGACAGTTGCTGGTTTTAGAAACCCACTTCTCCCTGCTTTCTTCTCTGCTATTCAACTCATGGGAGAAGTTGTTTTTGTTTTGTAAGATCTTTAGATATCTAACAGGACTTTTATAGAATAGGAAACACTGAAAAAAAAGTAAAGATCTTATGATTTTTTTCAGGTACAATGAGCAAGCAATGAAAATTGTGAAAAATAATTTCTCTTTTATTTCCATTTTTATTTCTCTTCCCCTTTCCTAAATTAAACATTATTTTTTTTGGAAAGACTACCATTATAATGAACAACATGTAGATGACAACCAGAATGAAATAAGAATTCTTTCGCTTTTGATGCTGATGTTGAAGAGTAAGTAATACATAATACCCAAATAGACTGTTGTCTGAATTAAAGAGAGCATGAACTTTGCCTACTCAGGCAAACTATGGTAGATGTTATGTCAAAAAAATGAGATCGTTTTAAGTTTAAGTTCTGAGTCAAGAAAAGGAAAAAAAAAAAAAGGAGATGAAAATGGATCACATCATCTTTGGATTTAGGTTTCTATGGAGCAGAGAGCTTGTATATGAATACCTGTGGAAATTAATAGTCTACATATGAAGTTACTGACAGCATGGATCCAGTTGTGGATTATTTACAAAATCAAGTAATATAAGGTAGTCAGAGCTCAAGCGAAATATTAAGTCCTAATTTAAGATGACAGTGTTGATATTTTCCTAGGAGACAGTAAATGTGTATGAGGAGCCTAGTAACAGTGATACTAGAGTAGAAGCATGAGCAAGTACAGAGAAAGGTAACAAATATTATCACCTTCTTACTGATCTTGTTGTAGATATATACTAATTTGGCTGCCATCCCAGTACAATCTTTCCAAATTATTTCAGTCCCACTCAGCCTGCCTGTCATATAGAGTAACAGCTGACCTTTGGGAAAAGATATTGAGGAAAACAGTAAAATTCATTTAGAGACATCTATTCTTCTAAATGTTTTGATAGTGTACTGTAGCTTTTTAAGGGATTATATGGATATAATTCACTGTGTTGCTTCTAAGTGTCTGCTAATGAGTATTTCATTTCTACCCTCCTGTTAATTCTGACATGAGCAATCTGCTGTTCTTTTGTTTTCAATGTGTTCTAATGGGAAATGTGCTGAATAACAAGTACATAATTCTCTATTGGAGCTCTTACACAAAGTAGGAATCTGAAGAACATCTAAAGAGTCGGGGTGTTAATTTGAAATTTTCAAGAGTGTGTATCCAACAAATAATGCTATTGTTTTTTGATTTTATGTTGTGTTTGTGCATGTTTCAGCCGTAACTGCCTCAGATTTTACAACATCAATATTTCAGGTTCTCTTGTGGTGGCTGGAAAAAGGACAAAAACTTTAATGTTTTGTAATTACAAGAAGAAACACAAAAAGGAATATTTTTTTTTCAGGAGCTACTTTAACTACAATATAAAACTTAGAATACCAAAACAACCTTCTGTGGCTTTCAGATCATTTTTAAATATACAAACAATAGTAACATCAAGTAATATGTCTTTGTTTCAGCAAAATTTACTTTAGCTGTGATTATAAAATTTGTGTTGAGGACCATTTTTATATAGGAAAATTCTTTTGCATCAATTCTTTCCAATATATATTATAAAAAAAAGTTAATAGATATATTTGGCATTCATATGACCAATAAATATACCCAGAGTTGTCAAGGTAAAATTTCACTGTAAGAAACCTATGGATGTACACTGTACTAATGATTCTACTTATATACCTTTGTCTTTACTGGGAAAAAAGACCCAACTATTTCAAGATATCTTTGTAAAATAAGAGTTAAATTCAAAGTCTACATATCAACACAAGCTATAGTAAACAGCATATTTTTCTCTTGTTTCTGTCTTTTCTTTTTTTTCTCACACAGTGTTACTTTTTCTTACTCCTTTCTGAAAATCATTATAAATTTGATACTGAACTGATTTTTCCTTGAAAAAACAGTTCATCACTGGTTTGTGGTTTTTTGTTTGTTTGTTTGTTTGTTTTGGTGTTTTTTGTTTGTTTGTTTTGTTTTGTTTTGTTTTTTCTTTGTTTGTTTGGTTTTTGTTTTGTTTGTTTGTTTGTTTGTTTGTTTTCCTAAGTTTAAATTCAAACTAGACCATTTCGTATCATCTTTCTTTCACTGACCTACTCTTTCTGTTGATCTTTTTAGGAGATACAGGTTTCAGTCTGAAGTCTAATTCCATATATACAGTGGAATATCCTATAGGTTGTTTTATGATTCGTAATGATGAGTGATTCTGCACTAAAATGATTGTAATTCCCCAGTTTTAATATTTTTTCTTTTACTTTCTTTTTTTTTTTTTCCAGAAAAAATTTAACTGGACATATTCCAATGGCTATAGATTAAATAGAAAGTAAACAGATAAATTAATAATATTTAATCAATTAAGAATCCTACTACTATATTATTAAAGTTTCCTGTTAATAAATTATGAATACACAAAACTATCCCAAACAAAACACAGAATAAAACCCAGTGATTTGTACTTTCCAATCAGTTTCAGGCTATGATGGCACAAGAATGCTACTACTACATTGTAGTGGTAACAGAAAGTTATACTTTTTGGGTAGGGTAGAAGGGTGTTTGTTTTCTTCTACTCAGAGCTCATAAATTCTTAAATGTTGACATGTACCTAGAAATGTATGTCTTCTATACCTACATGTAAGACGAAATGAACCTTGGACATGCAGCCTTGTCCAAACACATGAAAAAGAAGGGTGGATAAGAGAACCCAAACCCCTTGTTGCACTCTTTAAATAAGGTTTAAGAAAAGTAACGTTTTATGAGTGGAAAGCATTTCCTGTATGTAATAAATGTTTCTTGCTTAACATTATCTTATTTCTTTAAGAAGTTGTGCAGCTGTGTAATTATAACAAAATCTTCTATAATGCTGTACATTTACTTAAAGGGTGGTGAATACATCCTAGAGTGATTCAGTTATTACTTATGGCAAAATGTCAATAAAAAACCCCCTCACCTTTATCCCTTAGTGTCTGTAATTAATTTTTTTTTTTTTTTTTTTTTTTTTTTTAAGCTGGAATTCCTTTATACAACTTTCAGTTGAAGTGGCCTTTGACATCTATAGTTTGAGGCTTTAATTTCATATCAATAGCTTCCAGGTTGTCCTTAGTATTGCTAACTACTTTTGTAGTGCATTGTGCTTGTAATCAGGTTTGTTGTTCTGTTTGAAGTTGTTACTGTACTGAACCATAAACCCATCTTCCCCTTACGTCTTATGAGGACTGAAAGTATAACAAAAAAGCTCCAGTGGGATTGGATATGCTCGCCAGAAGACCTAAAGGTTGAAGAATACTCACTAAGGCAATGTACTCAGCCTGATAACCTTTTGTAGCTTTCATATTTTTCTAAGGATTTAAAGGAATGAACATCAGGTCAGATAAATTGTTTTGATTTTTACAGTATTCTCACATCCCCTGCCTTCCTTCAGGGCCCAGTATCTGTCCCTGGTCACCCAATGGTGATAACCTTATCAGCATCACTGAACAACCTTTTTTCATCATCTCTTAGCTTCTTTCAAGTGTCTGAGATAATACCCATAGTTAAAATAATTGCCATTTGCATGCAAAGTAAATCTAGAGGTACAAGAATGTAGGAAAACATATATGAGGACCCCAATTATTTTTATATCCTTGACAGAAAGTTGAGAAGATTGTAGTTCTTGATTTAACCTATGAATAAATGCTTTAAACAAGCTGCTGCATCCTACCCTCTTCTCCATCAGTTGAATAGTCATCTTCTGAATGCCATATTTCAAGATGTTGACTATCTTTTTAGATTAGGAACAATATGAAATACTTATTGTTGGCAGTATTTGAAAAAATGTAATATTTCATACTTCTAAAACTAGCTAGAACACTGTTATGGTTTTTTTTAAAAATAAAACTACTATATGATAATACCACAGTTCTATAAAGCTCTTGAAATCTGATCAATGGAAAAACAAAAGATAATAGTTGCCCAGTTAAATCTAGAGGTAAAAAGGAAACAAAACAAACAAAAAAAACCAAACAGCATCTAGGTACCTAAATCCCAGAGGTGTTTATGAAAGAGTAGCTACTTTATAGTTGTAAACATATTTCTGACTCTAGGGAGCTACCTCCACTTTTCTTCAGATTATAAAATGCTATCTTAAATCTATCGCTAATTGACTTAACATATGTTTAACACTTGTAATATTTGAGAAAAAATATGTAATGGAAAATATGAGGTATTGTGACATTTGGAAAAATAAAAAACACCAAACACTAAAAGACCATAAAAACACTGTTTGAATTACAGAAGACATATCATACCTTCCATTAAAATCAGTTAAACATTCATGACATTCCTACAATGTGCATGATTTCTTATAAATGCATCATTAAAATATTTCCTGTTGCTTATAGGTATGTATTCTGGAAGAAAAAGCATACATGCATATAGTATTAAATAAAAGACAAGTCTTTCATGTGAGGTCATTATCAAAGATCTGACTTTTTATTGAAGCATTTTATAGAGACATGGAATAAATATTGTGTGTCTGAGAAAACAACTGTTGGAACTACTGAAATACTAAAAGTTCCCTGGAAAGCATCAGCAGAAGAAATAAATGGTTTCAAATATGACTGAATTGAAATGACAGTATTCTGTTGAGAAAATCATAATAATAGGAAGAAATAGTTTGCCTTTCAAAAGAAAGATCAACTATTAAGAAAGCCAATATACTTTCAGAAAATTTCTCTACTTTAGTGTTAATATATGATTTACATAGAAACTTGGAAAGACAGATGTAAAAAATAAATAAAATATTTCAGAAATCTTATAATGAGGGGAAAGATTGTATGTTTTGTTTGTTTCTTTGTTTTTTCTTAAAACAAAATACAAACAAGAGAATGAAAGAATGCAATTTTTAATAGATACTCTTACTGTAGCATTTTCTGCTCCATCAGAAGCTACTTTTAATCACCTAATATCTTGAAGACCATGTATCTTCCTTAGTTCAACTATTTAATGATTATTTTAATTCAGATTTGTATAGCTTGTTTTCATAAAAATAAACAATTATTTTCTTATTTTCCAGTAAACTAGTAATAAGCTTTCAGCATTCTATCTATATATTTACTCCTAATACTTTACTCTGATTCTTTTGCATTTTGGAAGCTATCTTATCTGCCTTGTAAGTGAACTTGAGAATATACAGATGTGTGACTGTGGTTTAAAATGCCTCAGTTTACCTCAGACTTGATATAATGATCAAATTGACATTCTCCTTCACATGATTACCAATATGAATAGGACTTCCCTGCTATGTTCTGGTTCCCTAGGGTTTAAGTTAACCCACTGAAGGCTTCTCTCTTTCACAGAGTCTTTGATTTTGCATCATGCTCAGGAAATACAACGTTCAATGGCAATAGGTCGCCTGGATTTTGTGCTTTCATATTTCCATGATAAAGCAGTGAGAAGCACACTGCAACAATGCCTCTCTTTATCCTTAAGAAACACTTTTTTTTTTTCCCCCTGTGAATAATATCTTGTAGGAGTCAGATCTGCTACCCTGCTAAACATGCAAAGGAAGTCTTTATGAGGACTGTTCCAAAGACTTCTGAAACCAATGAGAAGGTGGAATTCTCTATACAGACTTTATAACATCTGCTATGGGTGCTATAGGTCTAAAGGTTTTGTAGTCTTCTCTATGGTGTCACACCCATATCCTGTAAAAATTATTTAATTAGTCATGCATGTCTAAATTTTATTCATTCATTGTTATTATTATACTTACAGGCAACTGACATAAACTACTTGGACTTTTGCAAAGCATTTGACACTGTCTCAGATAACATCCTTGTCTTTAAATTGCAGATACATGGATTTGATAGATGAAACACTGAATAGATAAGGAATTGTCTGGATCATTACACTCCAAGTGCTGTGGTCAGCAGCTCAATGTGGACACCAGTTACAAGTGGCATTTCAGGACTGGTGAACAGTAGGATCGGGTGCACCCTCAGCAAGTTTACCTAAGACACCAAGCTGTGTGGTGAGGTTGACATAGTGGAGGGAAAAGATGGACCAGAGGAATCTTGACAGGCTTTAGAGGTGGGCCTGTGCAAACTCCATGAAGCAAAACAAGCCCAAGTGCAAGGTCCTGCACATGGTTCAGGGTTTTACATCCTGGGCTGCATCAAAAAAAGTGTGGCCAGCAGGTCAAGGGAGGAGGTTCATCTCCTCTACTCTGCCCTCCTGAAATGTCAGCTGGAGTACTGTGTTCAGCTCTGGGGCCCTCAGCATAAGAAAGAGATGGACCTATTAGAGTGATTCCAGAGGAGGGGCACGAAAATGATCAATGAGCTGGAGCACCATCCCTATGAGAACAGGCTGAGAGTGGGGGTTATTCAGCATGGAGAAGAAAAGGCTTCAGGGAGACCTTATGGAAGCATTTCAGTACCTAAATGGGGCCTACAGAAAAGATTTGGAGGGCTTTTTTGTCAGTGAGTATTGATGGGATGAGGGGTAACAATTTCAAATTGAAATGGTGTAGATTTAAATTAGAAATTAGCAAGAAATTCTCTACTGTGAGAGTGGTGAGGCACTGGAACAGGTTGCCCAGAGAAGTGTGGAAGCCACTTCCATGCCTCCAGCCTGGAAGTGTTCAAGGCCAGGTTGGCTTTGAGCAACCTGGTCTAGGGGAATGGGGTTTGAATTGGATGATCTTTAAAGTTCCTTCCAACTCAAACCATTTTATGACTCAGTGATGATGATGATTATTCAGATACATTTCATATGGTTACCAGACCAATTGTATAAGCATTTTGTTTAATTTTAACTTTTACAATTTTAATAAAAAATAAATTGTTATGCCTTTTTAAAGATGAGCGCATTTTTATCCTTAGCAGCTGTCAGAATGCTATTCCAGGTTTTTCTTCAAGCTGTACATTAGTGGTCATATGCATCTTCTTCACCCTCAAATGTTAAGTATTGAATGTTGTATTTAAATGCACAAAACCCATTAGGAATATTTGTTTTAAGACTAAGGGAATCCCAAGGAACTCTGGAGATAGGGAACTCAGTTGTGGTAAGTGATAAGCTATATAGCATATTTAAGAACATTCACTGTTTCACTTTGGCTGCAATCTTTCTATAAAAAAGATTTGTAAACAATACCATATTAATTATACTCACTAAGTTTTGATGTGGGATAGTGAAAGAGAAGTCTGGTAACAAGTGAATCATAACATACAGGAAAGAATACATTTCACTCAGGTATGTTTAAGTTCTTGGTCATTGCACAAATGTTCAAAGTTTTTCTAATACAGCTCTTTCACAATAGCAGCAAGAACCCTGGACTGCAACACTGATTTGTATGGTTGTCTTCATCTTATATAAAGAGTATGTAGGTAAACATCTATTCCTTTAATGAACAACTGCATGCTTCTTTGTAAAGAAGTACATGATACTTTATGCCATAACTTTCCATCATATATTTGAATGTGTTGTAAATGCTGTACTCCGGAAACGCGAAATTATCTTCCAAGCAAATCCCATGTATTTCTCCTACTACTCATGAGAGTTCTTGTAAGATTCTTGGGAAGAAGCAAGACTGGGAACACAGGCAGTCAGAAGGTAATATTTACTATCTTTCTTCACTTGTTACATAGACTTTTGATCTTAAAATCAATGAGAACATGTTTGTCTTACCTTGCTCATGAAGTATTCAGGATGATTGTGTAGCAGAAAAATAGTATTTCCATGTGTATTTCCAAAGATAAATTTTTCAATGAGGTTTCAGAAGACATTGTCTACCCTTTACCTTTCATAAAAGATATTTTCAAGCTGAGGTGCTAGCTTAGGTGTCAGGATGCTTCCTTTGCAAAGCTGTAGTATTTGCCTTAATGGAAAATCAGGCCTTTGGAAGAAAGAAGATTTCAGAGTTCATGTGAGTTGGTGTCTGTTTGGAACAATGTTGTAAGAAAGGTAGAATTGGCATCAGAGAGAAGGACATTAAAGAGTTTGACTTACCAACATTGGGCAACATTTCTTACCAGGTCCAGTATCATCAGCTCTTAATTCTTGTGTTCTTTATATGCATTCTATTTTTATTCTCATTTTTCCTCATTGTCCTATCACACATGACAGTGCCTGAAAAACAGCACTTGATGCAAGTCAGCTGCCAAGCTCATCATTCATTTTATGAATCTAGCAGAACAAGCCAAAAAGTTATTTTGCCTATTCTGTCAATTTGCTGAATACCCAAATATAATTTCTTACCAAAAAGTAATGGTTGCCCATTCTATTGAATAGATATCACTTAATGGACAATTGTATGAGTTTCAATAAGGCCAAATGCCTGGTTCTGTACTTAAGGTTCTTTACTGTAAGGTTTATCAGGCACTGGAACAGTTTGCCTAGGGCAGTGGTGGAGTCCTTATTCTTGCAGATATTTAAGAGTCATGTAGACATAATGCTTAGAGATATGGTTTAGTCAAGTTCTTGTCAGTGTTAGGTTAATGCTTGAACTCAATGACCTTAAAAGTCTTTTCCAATCAAGGCAATTCTGTGATTCTATGATTCTGTAAAGGTCATTGTAAAAAAAGAAAAGCTGTAATCCATTTATAGGAAATCATCAAGTTGAATACAGAGTGGTAAAATTGTTTAGGTGAGTTTGGGTAATGCAGAACATGGGGTTTTTTTAGGTATTTCCTGTAGCGGAATTCCTTGTGGAACAAGGACATATGGTGGCTTTTGAGGGATTGGACAACCCCATGCTAGGTCTGGCTAAGCCTC
>JANIJG010025413.1:0-71310 GCA_024611175.1 Megaceryle torquata
AAAAGACCGAGGACAAAAGATGTTGGTTTTAAATAATAAGAGTCCTGCCATAATCATACGCGAGGGATGGATGTCCACGGTAAGATGTTGTGGTTTTGTGGGGTTTTTTTTTTTTGGTTTGCTTTAACACATAATTGCAGCCAAACCTTATTTATCCACGGGAGACAAAGGAACAGAAAAGAGCTGAAATATGCAGTGTTGGGCCATAGGTGTTTTTCAAGTGATGGTGACACACAGGTAGGATTGATGTATGTATCAGATCATTTGGTTTCTGGTAAGCATCTTTTGAGAGACTAGACTGTTGATTATCTGATTTATTTCTTTTTTCCTGTCCTGATAAGCCTTTCTCGTGTAAAGAGACCCTTCCCTGGCATGAGAGAGCCATGATTTTAGAAAGCACCCATTGGCATGACAAGTACCAATAGACAGGAGAGAAAGGAGGTGCAGAATAGCTTGGGAGGATGGGATGCATCAGTGGAACACTCTGCTCTGAAACTAAACAATATTCAATGTCACAAGGAAGTGCTTCAAAAACGAAGCTGGAAATGCCTGCACTTAATGCACTTAAACCAGGATGAGTGAGAAGTCATCACGCTTCCAGCTCAGCCAGCCCTTCTGTAGCAGGCCAGAAAGTCCTTGGCCGCTGCTGTAAATCCATCAGGTCGCAGGTAGAGCTCTGATAAACCAAGCATTGCTCTGTCAGGAAAACGAGAGGATGGTTTCTTCTGTGGAGCATAATCACTCTCCCTTCTTGGTAACAAAATGGCTTTGACAAGCAAATTGTGATATTTATGCAGAAGGAATGCACTTTGGCTCTGGAAATGTCATCATCAGATCTTAGCTAATGTCATTTAGATAAAAGGGGGCTATTCACCTCAGCTGGAAATGTTTCAGACAAAGACAGACGTCTTAGTATGAAGCCAGCCTGTAGACTGTTCACTTTGGAGCATTTTCCTGTTTTCCTGTTGCAGTTGTGTTTATGGGATGTGCACTGAGTCCAGAATCACTGTGGACTCTTTCGACATCTAATCAACTGAGTATTTGACCCCTGTATTTTAGAAGATACAGTGATACTGAAATTTTAGATACCTGAAGGTAGAACAAGGACTATAAACCTTTTTTCTTTTCTATATGAAAGCAGCTGATCTGCACAATAGCCTGTTCTACATTATTAAAGGCTTATTGGTAAAGGTTTTATCTACAGTCCAACCCTTCTGGGTTGGGCAGCCCAGGGCAAAAGACGCCTTTGTCTGATGTAGTTTACTGAAGTTTTCTGACAAAACAGATTACCACCAAAAGTGTTATTTTACTAGTGCAAGTGTGCCTAAGGGTTCTGCCTGTATAAGAAAAAGTGACTTAAAAAACCCCAAACAAAGCAACAAGATACAGTAAGCTACCTCTCACTGATCATCTGAAAAATGATGTTTCAAGCAGAACCAGGAGTCCCATGTTAAACTTTTTCTAGAAGCAGATGAAAGTGCTCCCCTTCTCATGTCTATTTGCTCCTTCTGCTGTAATTTACGTCTCTTCACAGGGCAGATAATGTAAACCTCATTTATTCACTTCTGGGTTTCTCCTTACATGTTTTTTTCTGAGATTATTTTCCTGATCTAGTATCTCCCAGTTAAATAGGCACACCAGCTCTGGGGACTGGGGACTGGATTTGGGTTTGGGGAGGCTGAGGAAGAACAGGAGCACCTTCACTTACTGCTGCTAGATAATTCATCACACGAACCCACAGTCTGCATGTCTGGTATTAGTGCTTACAGGCTGCAGTGCTACAGGATGAGTTTTCCTTGGGTGAGATAATTTTACTTCCCAGGTGGGTATTACTAGTGGGCAATAAATCCAATGATGTTTCTAAGTGACCTTTTAAAATGAGGAGCACTTAATTATCTATGGGACACTGATTTAGAGTAAATCTATATAGTATGTACAGGTTTTTCAAAATCTCAGATGTTAAAGATGTTCTTGAACTCTTCTAAAAAAAAAAAAAAAAAAAAAAAAAAAAATCCTTGAATAGATTTCCAGGTGACTTATATGAGGCCCTGCAGGAATACAGAGCACCTTGAGGAGAACCTATAGCAATTCAGCAACAGTCAGCTCTGTCAGGCAAGCACACCCTGAAGATGGGGATGAAGGCCGTAGTGCAGTGCTCTCAAGGGGGCACTCCCAAATCCAGGCCCATCAAGGCCCTGGAGACCCTCTGAGGAGCACACCAGCAAGGTTACTGTAAAGGACTATGGCTATGGCTGGAAGAAGTATGGCTCCAAGGGAAGAAGTAGAGGGATTCACTGTAGAGAAAAGGGAGGCACGGACAGGAACATACTCCCAGTTTTGGTTCTCCAAAGGCAGATCCATGTAATAGCAGATGGGACAGCACCAGGTGGGAGTCCATGCTACAGCATCAGTGCTGGCCTTCCAAAAGAGAGCGTGGCCATGCAAAAGAGAGTGGAGTCTGCAAACATCTGAAGAAAATGCTTTTGGTGATTATGGGCAAGAAGTGGTTCAGTGGCTTCTCCTGAAATGAGACCCATTGCTATTGCTAATTTCATTGCCATTGTTGCTGACAGTATTTCCTATAACTTATGCACTCGGGTGCTTTAACTCAAGGGCAGCATCTGTCTCCCATAACTGATCTTACCCTGGGGCCCCAGGAGAGCTGGGGACTTAGATAAAGCCCAAAGTGTGGGATCCTCTTCAGCTCATCCCACCTTTGAATACCAGCAGTGAGCTTTCTGCATCCTCATAGGGCTTTCTGCCTGTTTTAGATCCATGTCTGTGACATGGACAAGGAGAGGTTGCTGTTCTCCTGGACATCCAGTATTTGCCAGGCAAAGACAACAGAGAGGTGGTCTCCACAGCCAGGACAGGCTGAGCTACCCAAGTAAGAATATAGAGCCCAGGTGGCCTTGCTCCCGCTTTTCAACAGCCAGCTACAGATGTAGCTGGTATTGGTACAGATGCCCCATTAACAGGTTAAGCAGGACGGTAAGGAGCTGCTTGCCAGTGATTTTTAGTTGGGAAAAGGAAAAAAAAAAAAAAACTAAAAATGTATTTGTGCCTGGCAGGGTTGTTCTGCAGAACTAATCCTTTGCATTTCTTTTGCATCTTCCATCTGTGATTTCATGGTTAATTGACTTAGCCATGCGATGTTCCTCTGAGGTATAGATTATCTCCACTTTAAGAGTGATAAAACTGAGTGCTTAGGGGTTTGTGACTTAACTTGCCCTAAACCCTCAAGGGATTACAAACTAGAGGACAGAGTAGACCTCGGCCCCTGCTCTGCACCCACAAGGTAGGCTCCCTCTTCCCATGGAGACACACAAGAAATCATGCTCTATGTGTGTAAGAGCTACCACATGCTGCACCCAGTGGACCACAGCATTGCCTGAAATGTTCAGCAAGGATTTGCTGGGTCTGGCCAGAGCATTAAGCACAGAGCTGCTCCTGTCCCACACACATGATCCCTGAGGCATCAGCCAGGCCAACACTCGTGGAGAAATGCCGTAGCTGCCATCACACGGTTGGCTTTTATTTTCAGTCATCCTGGCGTCAATAACCACACCACAGCATCAGCTGCATTGATCATGCTGGTGCTTCGAAGATCAATGTTTGTAACAGCCCTGGCTGCAGCAGTCTGGGAGGGTCAAAGCTCAGTTCTCCAGTCATAAGGCTGAACTTCATACCCCTGGAAGCTGTGGGAGACTTTTACCTGTTGTGGGACAGAGGGAGACACAGAATATGTGCTTTGGGTTGTCTGCCTAACTCTTATAAGGGCTAATAGCACACAAGCACCAACTTCCTCTGAATCGATAGGAGACGACCCCCATGCAACAGACTCCTTTCCTTGACTAAATTTAATCCTTCCCTAGACCTTCAATCGTGTGTTTGCAGAATGATGCTGCCTTTTAATTTATTTTTAATAAGCAAGATTAGGTGAAGAGGGAAGGATAGTTAAGAAGTGGTGGCAATGTCACAAATGTAGTAGCAGATAAAGAGCAGGTGAGGAAATACTTTGAAAAATTGGGTGTTCAGCAGTTATCCCATCCAGGTGATGCTAAGACTTTAGCATAAAGTGAATTAGCTGATTCTTACTGAACTAGCTGTCCATTATCTTTGCAAATATCATGCACAACAGGCAGGTTTCAGGCAGCTGGTACAATTTGACCCCATCTCCTCAAACTACAATTTCTGGCTTTTTTCCCACATTGTAGATCATCTACTATTATTTTTTAGAGTTCAGCTCCACCAGCATGGTGACCGCCTGCATTATGACATGCAGGATAATTCAGATAGGCAATCACAGTGTTAGGATAATGAGCAGAAACCTTAATGAGGTGTTGTCATCCTTATTGCTGCCAGGATTGTGGTACGGGAAACATAAAAAATGCATTTGTGTTAGGCAGCTGAGACACGTATCGCCTTATCCTAACACAGGTCAAGGGAACTGAACCTTAGGAGTGCCAGTTCACTCCACCTACTGTAAAGAAATTATAGTGAACCAGCTGAGCTGGAGACAGCCACAACATAGACATCTGAAGTTAGCTGAAATGAATCCCACCTCTGAAGATTGACCTGGCTCAATGAGTTTTGTTGTTGTTTCCAGATGAAGAAGATTGAGGTTCCTGAATTTTACCAGCATCTAATAGTGGCACGAATTCTAGCATCGAATATTAATTTAGATGAGTCTTTGATGTAAGTGGGGATTGTTGCTTAGGCCGAAAACTGGCTGATGATAATGTATTCATGATATGAGGAAGCTCTCCTGTGCCTTGCTGGGGCTGCTGTGCTAGCATCATTATTTTATATCTTTATTGACATTCTGGGAGATGGATAAATGTCCCATTAGCCCAGTAAAGATGGAGAATGATACAGCAGGGACACCTAGTATCAGAAATATTCTTAGAAGAATATCTATGTCACTGCAATTTATGCAGTGAGAGGAGCACCTGAAAGGGGCTAGCACCTCTACAGCCCCAAAGAGATGAATCCAGGTGGAGAAAGGGTTTGAGAGGATCAAGAAATTAAATATGCTGAACAGGCTAAGAGAAGTAGATGAGCGAGAAAGCAAGAGATGATCTCCAACATCTGAGTCACTTTAGCTCTCATCTTCTTTCCAATGCCAATGAAACCTTGCTCAGAAACCATCACAGCTGGGACATGCAGTGACCAATGGCTGGTTGGCCAAAGGGCATCCCCAGGGAGTTTGGAGCTCACAGAGGGTGGTAGCCTAAGGAAGGGCTCACAGACAGCAGCTGGAGCAGGCGCACGTGCGTAGCTAGAAATATTCATTACAGCATCAGGTAGCAACAGGCTACTGGAACCAGCTGAATGCAGCTTTTATCTGGAGGAGCAGCGGAGGCCCCAGTAAAGTTGAAAGGTGAAGGGTGTCTCTTCCCTTTGCCAGAAAGTAAATTTGACAGGGATTATGATGACTCTGTGTTTACAAAGAGATCATGGGTGGTAGAGGGTGGGGTTCATTAGGGGGCGAACAAACCAAGATAAAATATATGTAAAATGAAAAATTGTAGGGTCATCATGGAGAAGAAAAGGTGACATTTGTTTCTCTGGACCCTGTTTTCAGGCATCTGGTCATGTCCTGTGGGGCAGCCTGTCCCCACCAAATAAAGCATGTGCAAGATCTACTTCAGTCTCTGTCATCCAAGTGATCCTCCTGCCTGCAGGGTTTTTTACATGCAGGTGTATCTTCTGAGAGCTGGGTAATTCAAAATCTTCGCCAATCTTCACTCTCAGAGGGATGAAAATTGAGTGGATATTTTTGGAGAAGAGATGGTCTCTGGTTGCTCTTTTCATTTGCATCAAAACTAATCCAGCCTTTAAAGAATCTCAGCATGAAATAGGGGATGCTTCTGGGCAACCCCAAATGTTTATTATTCTTTTGTAGCTTGTTAACCCCTTTCCTCCCCCTGCCCTGTCTTCTCTTTCTGCTATATCCCAAGCACTTCTATTCATTTCCTCCCCATCTCCTCTTCCCTAGGCCAAAATGGCCACAGTCCAGGGCTCGCGCAGTTGCAATGCCATTACACTTCAGAGAAATGGCTGTTTCTCACTTAGCCTTGTCTGCCCTGTGAGAGCTGGGCCTCCTCTCCCAGTACACACAGAGCCGTGCCTATAGAGCATCAAGTGTATTTATGAGCATTTGCAGAGTATCTGGGAGTCACCTTGCATCAGAGGTGTTTTTTTTACAGACATAAAGTAGCTATAAGCTGGTTTCTAACTGAGAGCATAATAGCCGTGCTTTAGCGGAGTAGGAGCTTTGGGAAACAGTGTTTAATTTGACAGAGATATTAACAGGGAATGCAGCCGACTCCTGTACATTGGAAAAAACCCAGCTTCTCTTACACTGTTCTGTTGATTTGTGCTTGCAAACCAAACACACTCTGTGTTTGTTGCTTTCTACACTGTAGTGCACATTGTGCCCTGTTTAAATGGTTACTGAAGTGGATGAATAAATCATCTCTCTGACTGTTGAAAATACATACACAGACTCAAAGCTCTCTCTAGTAAAAGGCTTTGTATGTATTTTGACTGCTAACATCCAGAACAGCAAACATGCCTAGCAGCAAAAGGGAAAATATAACTGCAGTTACTGTTTAGGGGAGGAAGCCCCATCAAGTTTCCAGCACACGCTTTGTCAGAAGGCTAAGCAGGATGCTCAGCCTTGTGGTTACACCTGCTGGGAGGCAGGACAGCCACAGGCCTTTTTCTCTGCTGGGGTAGAGACTCTGGGCATCAGTTAGCATTTTGAGCCTGTAAGCCTCATCTCTACAGCTCCCATTTTTCATCTGTAGATCTTCAAAGCATCTATAGATACTCCTGGTGAGCGGGGACAGTGAGAAGGAGAAACAAGGTGATCAGAACCTTGCTGAGGTCACTAAGCCAGAGCCTGGTTCTGGGGGCCCCGCTGAGCTGGATGACCTCTTCAAACACAGTGGTTCTCATTCCCGCTGGGGTGGTTTATTTGTGTGGTCGAGAGGCACCTTTTGCTTCCTAAACTACTGCACTGACTTAACAGGAATCATGATAATAATGGCTGAGATCATTGATGTGTCATAGAGATAAATGCCTTTCAGTTGTTGGAGGAGGATGGCCAGACCATGATGGCCGTGCTAAGCAGGGCAGAATGTTAAACTGTTTTTGCTCTAAGTGAGTCTCTCCTTCAGCCTTGCACACGGACCTATGATCTTCAGATATGACTTTTTTATGTCTGCCTTCCAAATCTGGAAGGCAGCTAAATCAATCTTATTACTTTGAGATTTAAATATTCATCGTATCACTCTGCTTTCATGGAAAAAGCATGACTGTTCTGGAAAAAAAGCAGGTCATTGGAACATTAAAGATGAGCTCTGGAAAAGTGGTGTTTCCAGCCCTCACTAGAATTTGTGCCATATAAGGGTAAGTTGGCAAATGGTTTTGACAACACTTACTCATGCAAATGCTGCATCAGTAGAACAGCTTGTAAAGAGCACAGGTCTGCCCCTTGTTTACTTGCCCAGGGGCAAGTTCCTCTCCCTCTGAAGCCAAGGGGCAGATCTCAAAGAACTGCACCAGCAATCTTGGAGAGAAAAACCTTTCTCCATTTTGAAAATACAGCAACAAATAAACAAAGCTCCAGTTTCTCAGTGCTGCCAAAGCAACACACCCAGTACAGCACTGTTCCTCCCCTTGCATCGCTGACAAAGCTGCCAGCTGAACTGCGCCTGTATCCTTGGTGCCTTGGAGAGGTACCAAGAAGGAAGCACACAGATAAGCTTTCAGGAGACCAGCAGTTTTTAAAAGGCTGCTAGGCTCAAAAAAAGACCCCAATGCCTTGCCACCGACTAGTAAAAAGAGCATGTTTCGCTCTAAAAATCATTACTGAGAATCTAGCCTTTCCAAGAACAAAGCTTTATATATACCAGCAGAAGACTTTGGAATGAGATCTGAAATACCACATTTCTTAACCATGTTTATAATGTAATCTATAGCTGAAAAGGAGAGGTAGTGCCATCCCAGAGAGGATGCACCCAGACACCATCACAGCCTTTGGTCTGTGCCGTGCCACGTCCTTCCCGCACCTCTTGGAGACAGGAGTCCCCAGGCAGGCAGCACTATGAGCTGCAGCCAGATGGGTGGGCACCTACACCCCATGCCACCCCAGCCAGTACGGGTCTCTCTTGCCCTTGCCATCCTCCAAAAAAATCAGCTTGCTCATCACCAGGAGACACTCAGTCTTCCCTCACAGCCCTGGCAGTAGCGGCTGGGACTTAGTACCATGCCCAGCACCTTTGTCTTGGTTTTTTAAGTGTATTGTATAAAAAGGCACATGAAAATATTCTTAATTTGGGCTTCTGGGTGGTTTGACCTCTTTTTCTCACCATTCACTCTTTAGGGAAAAAAGATAGAAGAAGGGAATTTCAGGACACCCTCAGGTGTGTATTTTTCCTGGATGAATGCAACAAAGTCAGATTTTATTTTCTTTCATTTTTTTCTTTTCACAACACAGACAATTAGTTGTTGAAAGCAACTATTTTTAATGAGGAAAAAAACCCTAAATGGGGCTGTTTCTTGTAGGTCATAAGCAAATCTTGCCCACTTTTGGGTAATCCTTGAAGAGTTTCCCTTTGTTATCATATCAGTAGACTTGTAGGAAAAGTCACAATCTAAACACGGCAGAGCCAGGCTTGGAATGTGGATCACATCACCATCCCAGTTCACTCCTCAACCCCCTGACCCACTGCAGGCATCAGTCCTGATTTCAAATGCTACTTCTGTGAGGGCTGTGTGCTGGTTTCAACTTTTATTCATAGAAAATTAATGAAAAGCAGGGGAAGCCTGGAGAAGCAGTGGCAAGAGCAGCACAGTAGCGATAATATTCATACCATTTGGATGTAAATGTTGCGCTTATGGAAAGTATGCAAGGAAAATAAAAAAGCAAGCAGGAAAGGCACTCTGAGTGTTAAATATTCATTAGTATTCTCCACGTTGCCTGTTCTAAATATAAGATACGTTTCATCACAGCCGCCGGTATGTGACTGGGATGTTCCCCCCTCCCTTATATGATGCCATAGCCATTTGGATGGCGGGATGTTGCCATGGCAACATTGTGATGCTACCCTTTGTTTGCTGGATGAAATGACCAGTTGTGAGGTTGGCCAGCAGCGGGACGTGGCTGGGCTGCGGCTTCACCTATTGTCCTGGCCACTGGCAGGTCTGGGGGCTGGAAGGCAGGAGGCAATGGCAGCCTTTTGCATTAAAGACCGGTGGAGACTGGGTCCAAATCCAAATCCTCTCTGCTTTTCAGGACTCATGCAGGCAGCACAGCTTGGCTCAGTGTCAGGTTCCCCACTTCAAAGGTTAGGAAGGGTTTCAATTTACACAGGTTTCATCCCAGTTTCAGCACAGCCACAGCAGCTGAACAAGAGGAAAGCTGAGGGTTCAAATATATACCATAGAGTGTGGCTGTTTCTAGGACACTCAGCCAATAGCCTAACAGCAGATATAAGGCTCTTTTTTTTGGCTATTTTTCCCACTACTTTGTACCTGGAGCAAGATTCAGCTCCAGAATCAGACACTTAAATTCAGCCTTTTTACATCTATTTGTCTAAATGTCAGCAGATATCTCTGCTCTCATTCCGACCTGTGGAGGTCTGTCAGTGCAGTCAGCAGAGCCTAGGAAGAGATTCAGCTCCAAGGTGAATCCAGGTAGTATCCACCTGGCTGCAGGTAGACATCTACCTTGGTCCACTGTCTCAGTTCCAGAAGACATTTAGATGATGACAATATAAGGGGGTTTCAAGATATCTGTCTCGCTCCCGTGATTAGTTAAGGAGCCAAGAGTAATTATATTCCCATCTTAAACACTTCTAGGATGAGGTGGGTTGACTCCAGTACAGGATGAACGTCTGCAACATCTGTGCAAGCCAGACAAGTGGGTCCCCTCTTCTGCAGATGGAGAACCTGAGATACACTGGGTGTAGCTGACCAGGCTCTGAGTCAAATGCTGCTCCCCTCCCCAGAAAGGGGATGAGAAAGCAAGTGTTCACATGTTCTTTTTGCCTCTGTAGTGCCTTTGATATGAAAATCGCAGGAGTGGAGGCTGTCAAACAAGTCTGTGGTAATCTCAGCATTGCCATGAGTCGCAGCCCAGGGGAGGAAGGAAGTGTCAGATCATGGCACACACTGTCACAGCACCAGTCTCCTGGCTACAGCAACTAAACTTGCATTTTAAAGTGAAGATAAACTTCTCTCCCTCCCACAGTTGTAAAGTTATTTCTCTGAATGTGAAAGGTGTTTGGAAACAGGCTGGCTGCACGTAGAGGGTGGTGACCCTGCTCCCATAGCACATGAAGGACAGGTTGGTGTCTGCATAGGCTAAAGCAGAGTATCTGCCCAGATGCTAGTAGTGCTCAAGTTCTACTTGTACCTGGAGATTGAAGGAGGATAAAATGTGGTGCACAATCCCCTTCCATCCACTGCCACTCCAGCTCTTACATTTGCTGTACATTGCCATCCCTGATATTTCCCAGAAGACATGCCAAGATTTTCCCAGGCAAAGCCAGTTGGGTTTCCTGGCCCTGCTGGTGAAGGTGGATACGGACCTTGCTGTCATACACCACTTCAGCTGTGGCTCGTGGTAATGCCATGCAGGGGCTCGTAACTGGCCCGGGGCCCCGCAGCATCCTCTTGGACGCACCTGGGGGTCGCAACCTCTGCTCCACGGATGGGCAGGATCACTGCCAGCTCCCAGCCACGGCCACGGGTGCTGCTCAGACAGCACCGTCCTCTTCCCTGTTCCTGCTCGTCCTGCTGAGCTGGGCTCTGCTCTGACTCATGCAGTATCAGCACGATTCCTCAATCCGTGCAGATCAGAGAGGCTTTGAGTGCTGCTGAACCAGAAAGGCCCTGGCTTGCTTTTCTGGTCCCAGACTGAATTACTCTTTTGGCCTTTAGGAAAACTACTTCTTATTTTTGCTTGTAAACACAGATAACACAGGAAACCTCATGAGGCACTGCAGTTTAGCTTAGTTCAAAACAGAACCCAGTTCTAAAAGAGAATTGGGTGTTCATATGCTGCCATGGGTGCTCCTTCCACATTATCATATTGCACTAGATCTTGACCACATAGTCTGTGATCCCCAAAACTCCCGAATACTCCTCTGTCTTTAGGTTTCTCTTGACACTTTGAAGAGTCCAGTTCTTCCCAAGATTAGGAGGAGATGATGTTTCTCAGATAGACAGACTTGTAAATCTCACCTTAGTGTCTGACACAGTGCTGTACAGCGTAAAAATCGTAACAGTCGTGTTTTACCGGAGCCTGGAATTCCTGCTGCCATTTTTTCCAAGCCTTATTAAAATCTTGTAAATAACAATGGTAAAACATAGTTATATACATCCAGCAAGAAATATATCAGCTTGCCAGTACTGTATAGTGTCTGTCTGGCTCCAGAAAACTTATCTCTGCCTTCAATATGATATGATCAGATTTGTTCACACTTAAGGAGGAGTTGACTTTGACTGAGAACAGTTAATTACCTTTGAAATTTATATTAATCACTGTAGAGGGCAACTCCCCCTCTGTTTTACCCCACAAGGAATAATAAGAAAAATGCCCCAAAACTGCAAGTTCTACAGGGTCAAAAGAATTGGGAGAGATGGAGAGGAAAAGGGATGTGTGGGGTCGGACACCCTCATCTGTGTCACTGCCTGGGTGCACTTCTGCTGGGGCTTTCCAGGGCAGAGATTGTGTCTATCTCTGGGTTCATCCCAGGCTTTGTACCCTGTGTCCTTATACACCATCACGAACATGTTCCCTCACACTCTCCCCATCCTGGTGTAGCCTCCAAGAGTCTGTGTTGAGCATGAAGGATGAATGTGGGCGAAGATGGTTCCTGGCCTGAGCAGCCAAAGCGTGAAACCACAGTAAGAGGAGAGTTTTATGGAGGGGTGAGGAGCCACAGAGGACCTGAGGACAGGATTCTCCTTGGGTTTGAAAATTTGGGGCAAATCACTTTGGGAAGGAGTCTGTCTCTCTCATTGGCCTTGCAGGAGCCTCAGTGGCTGGTTTGAACCAGAGGGCAGAGTTTTAGATGGCGAAAGCTAAATGAGGTGAATCCCCATGATCATCCAGGGAATGTGTGGCAATGTCAGGAGTTTAACCAGATCCCAACTCAGTGCCTTAATCAGATGATGACTCTCCCTAAGCGTGTAGCTTTGGGCCCTCAAAGAGGAGCTGATGTTAAAGAGCATTAGAAATGTCCACCCCTGATATGCTCCAACCAGACTGATGGTGATTTTCTAACACTAGAAATCAGGTTCTGGTGGTGTAGCAGGGTTTTTAATTTCAGTTCTGGGCAGCAATTGGTTACTGGTATGTGGAAGGTTATCCCCTGGGCAGAGGAAGGGGAGCCTTATTCGAGTATGTATTAGGAAATGGGGTAGCCCTGGGGGTAGTTGATCTTTGGAGCAGTGATGGGCAGCTGGTACTCATTTGATGGCATTTCAGAGGGGTTTTACTTTGGACTGCACTGGGCTGGCCCTGTGGATTGAACCCCAGTGTGTTTGCAGGTCTGAAGCCCATTTTCCAGTCGGATTTTTCTCCAAGATGGTCAGTCCCATCATCATTCTGTGATGGAAATCAAAATGTGGCAAGTGGGAGCAATTAGGGAGTCTTCCACAAAGGTGTGCTCTGATCTGGATTAAAATGCTCATAGAAATGCATTCAGTGAGCATCTTTTGCTCACCAACTTTGCAGGACCACATTCCTTTTGTTTCACTCTCTTTTCGTTATTTCTTTCTTTCTCTCCCTCAATTCCTGGCTGGCAATCTCCAGGAATTCCCTTTCAGTGTGGGTTTGGTCACTCGCCGATAGTAAACGCACCCAGCAGAAAATGCTTCAACTGTTGGCATTTCCCGAGCAGGGAAAACGACTTGGGCTGAAGCTCAGGATCCAGATTACTCCCCTTAAAGTCAGTCCCAGGGAATCCTCAATCTTTTCACAGTGACGAAGTTTTTCTCGGTGCTTTCTTAGCCAGCACGGAGAGCTGAGGAGCCGTCAGCCCCGCACGGGGACGTTACCAGATTAAACCCAGCGGCACAATAGGCAGGGCAAAGTCCCACACCTTCCGTCGCTGCCGCCGACCGGATCCCCGCGGCTGGGCTGGGATCCCTTGTCCTGTGCTGAATGCATTACGTAAGGCAGGGATCGTTTGTCAGCCGCGATGGTACAAACATAGCTGCAGGCAGATTATGCAGAGAGAGAGAGAGAGAGAGAGGAGGGAGAGGGAGGAAGGTCTCTCCAGGAACTGTGTTCCACGCAACTGAGGATTGCAAGTTGGCAGGTTGGCGGCTGGCCGAGCTGCCGTGAGGGTGTCGCTGGTGTTCCCTGACATGCTCTTGTTCGTGTGGGATGCTTGAGACAGGGATGAGAGACTAAGTTGGGGGACGAGGATTGGCATGAGGATCGGACCAAAATGGAAGGGCTTCTGTCTCCGATGAGAACGAAGGTAGGGGAAGCTGTTAATGTCTTTTGAAGCTGCTTTTACCCGAGGAGGGGAAGGGGAGGTGCAGGGCTAGCTTTGTGAATAGGGGGCTTGCCGAGCTTTTGTCTCTTTTCTTTTCTCTCTCTTTTTTTTTCTTTCTTCTTTTTCAAAACTACGCTTGTGAATGTAACTCGGTGGAGGAGCGACAGCAGCCACCTCCAAGAGGGGAGTAACCCATCACTCTTCCTTGACAGAGATGACCTTTGTAAATGAGTTTGCCTTTTGGAGTAGACAGCCATATTTTTGTTTGAATTTCCAGTCAGAGGCTCTCATTGTGTCTGTGTGTCTGTGCACGGTCCCCAGGGAGCCGTTCGGGGAAAGCGTACCTGCGGCGCGGGAAGGGATGGATGGTGCTGGTGGGCTACCCCAGTATGGTATTGTCAGCAGCAAGGGATGCACGGACGAGCAGTGAGGGTGATTTTGTGCCCAAATACCCTGCCAGGGTGAGAGACCTCTTGGTGTGAATCCAGACTAGAAAGCTGTAAAAGAGAAAGCAAGTGTGCAGAGCTAAGGAATTGCTGTACTTGTCTGCTGCCTGCTCATGCTCCCAACTCTCTTTAAAGGTTTGCCACTAATCCTCGTTATTAAAGAAACTTGAATTCCAGCAGGGAAAAGCCAGAGACAAATACAGTGATGGTTTAGTTTGTAAAATCTCCTTCCATGCAACTATTTCTGTGTGGTTCTTGGGGATAGACTGAATCCTGATCGTATCTTATTTAGTCACTGACACCATCCCATGTGGTAACTGCCTTGGGTAAATCTTTCTGATTTCAGTCCATCACTGCATGCAGTCCAACCCTGTTGTATTGTATCTCAGGACTGGAAGAACTGGAATTCAATGACAGTTCTTGCTGGCAACAGGGTGTCTTCAGATGTGTTAAATGCAAGCAGTTCTGAAGGTGTAGTCAGATCAGAGTTGTTTCATACAAATGCCAGACTAGAAAAAATTCTGAGAAATCGTCTGGTCCAGCCCCTGTGCTGAGGCAGATCAGCTAGTCTGGTCTCCTCGATTACATCCCTGCCATCCACTATCTTATATTAAAGGCTCTTCAATGCTTGAAAGCATTTTCTATATTAAAATCTAGGAAAGTCATTTAAATAAAAATAATTTGCCAGCAAGCGGCTGTACTGTACTCCAGGGCAGTATATATTTTTTTTCCACTTTAATTCAGTTCTTTTTTGTCTTGCTTAGTAAGTTGGGGATTAAAAAAAACAACCTACCAACTTCATATAGCTCTTTATTACCAAGAATAATGCTAACGGGCAGTTTCTAGAATGAAAGATTCATAAGTGGTTATAGTCTCAGCCGTTCGTCCCTGTCGTTACTGGGGAATACAAGCATTACTGTTAGTCTTTGTAAGGCATTTCTCACTAGTGCTGCTTTTTTCTTTTTTTTTTTTTTTTTAAGACAGAGAACAGAAAACAAAAAAAACCTGCCCAACAGATCTCATTTCCATTAGCAGAAAACATAACTTTCAACATTTTAGTTGATGTTTCCATTCTGCTCCTCTAACCAGGCTTGAAATGATTGCTGGAGGCAGTGTCTCCCAGAACTGGTGCGCTGTCGGGTTGACGCGTGGATTACAGTCAGCTCTGTGTACTATCAGCACCTGCAGCACGCGTGCAGCTATAAAAATGACAGAGTAAGGGAAGTGTCCGGGACTGGGTATTGTGTTTGTTCATCTGGCTTGCTTCGTAGCTGCAGCTGGAATGTAAATCCTAATGATGTCATTCATAAAGCGTAATCTCAATTACCACTATCAAGTTATTTATTGATCCTATCAAAGAATTTGCTTGGGAATATAGACATGATCCTTTGGATCCCAGTCAGCTCTCAAATCAGAGAAAGGGACAGATTCTGACCTCCTCTGCGTATGGAAAAAGCTCATGAAGCCAAAGCAGTAAGATTTTAAACCGTCAATTGCAGTGATGTAGAACAGATGTGATTGTCTCGAAGATCCAGATCCTGAGAGTGTTAGGTTGCTGTTAAGCTGGAGTAGCACCATGGCAGCTGATGGAGCTATTCAGATAGACTCTGTGTAATAAAGATCAGGATTTGGCCCCTACAACTTCACCTTTCAGAGAAATAACACTAAGAAGATCACTTGAATAGATTTGAAAACTAATCTAATTTCCAAGATGCTTCGTAGCTGGCAGCAGCTCCCTGCTCACTTGCCAGAGAATCGAGTGTAAAATCGATAACTCTCCTTAATATGTGATGCCTACGAAAAAGACTTGACAACAGCAAGGCTGCTGATGTGCCGAGACCCCTGCCTGTCACACTCCTGAATATTGCCTCATTTTTCCCCTCTACTCCCCCGTCTGTCTGAGCCCATCTGTTGTCGCTTGTTTTACACTGAGGCTGTAACCGTTGGAGGCTGGTTGGAACTTTTTTGTCCTCTGGTTTATACAGTCACATGAAGGACAGTGGCCTCCTGGTCATCTCCAGCAGCATTGCCTGGAGTAAGCCTGGAGCTTCTGTGACCTCCAAGACTTTAACCTGTGTGAAAACAACTCCATGTTAAAGTGAAATGCAAAAAAAAAAGAAAAAAAGGCTTGGTTTTATCTTCAGTGTCCCAGGCAGCTATCTTCAGTCTGTTCAAATCCAGACAGAAAACTTAAAAAATGAAAACCAGTTTGTTTTGTTTCCATGGCTAGGATTGCATTGCAGGTACCTCTCACTGTCTGTCGTCAGGGAGTGAGGACAACATGCATCTGCTTCTCTTAATCAAACATCCAAAGATCTCTAATTAAATAAGGTCCAAATCCCTGCAAGCGGGCTTGGGTGAACCTCATGGTGGCTACTGAAAATACACTTGCTGCCAGCTCTTTGGCTCCCTTTGCTCATGGAGCACCCACCTCTGTGGTTCAGAGCTGGCGGAGGGACAGGTGGGCACATCTTACCTTCAGAAGCACAGTTTATGATGCAGGAGGGCTGGAGCTGAGATGCTGACACAGCATGTAGGGCAGAGACGTGCACATGTCCTCGCCTCTCCATCCAGCTCCATGGCAGAGCTTGCCAGCAGAAAGCTGGAAATATGCAACCAAGAACATATTACATAGGGGACTTTTTCCCATTCCACAAAGTGATTAGTGGCCCCAGTGGTTAGTGGGCCATGCTGTGTGGTCACAGAGTGGGGTGCTTAATAACTTAGAAACTCTTTAAAATATTTGTTGAGGTAAATTGGGTATCAAATGTTAAGCGCATTAGACCATGAAATGGACTCCACCACAGTAAGTCATGGGTGATTAATACACTTCTGCTTTTGTGTAAGTGGCATGCACAAATGCAGGAACTTAGGGGAAAGTGGAGGACTAGATGGTAAATTGGCTGCTGTATCAAAATTGAAGCAGATAAGCGGAATGCACTGAACAGAAAAGTCACTGCATTTTTTGTGTTGATTAAATTCACGACTAGAAGTAAGTCAGTTGCAAATATTTGGTGAGTTAACGGTGATACTGATAAATATTATCAGAATCTGTTGAGTTCTGTAGCCTAGTATGTCTGAGTCCCCTTTCCAAGAGTCAATGAATATAGACAATAGCAGTGTCCCCAAGCCACCTTACGAGACTGGGAAGTTGATTGAGTACCACGGTGAAAAGAATGAAGAAATGCATAAATATTGCACTCCTTTTGTTAGCCTCCATTTTAATTTGTCTCCTAATCCTCACCACGCGCACCATTCGCCTTAACCCTCAGTGCATCGCCTTCAGCAAATTACACTGGCATAAGAATTTCAGCAATTTTGGTTTCTCTGCCTCTGACACTTGCCAGTGCACGCTACTGAATTTGCAATGAGCACCTGGCTTGAGCCGCGCAGAGCTGGCTCGCTGCTCCGTTTTCCTTTGAGGAGCCTGTGTTTGGTGCTTTTCTGTTCCTCAAAGAGCTGCTTTTCTTTCAGACCTGCTGAAAGAAGTTTTTCAATGAACTTCTCGCCTGTTCAGAAACACACGCGGAGGGTAAATGGTGATTAATTACCGTTGAATTTACTAAGCTTTGCATCCAAAGATAATGAATCGTGAGTGTTCCTGTGTACAGAGAACTCAGCTAGGGAACTCAGTAAATAATGTGTGTAATGTTTAGATAGTGCTTTTAAAACGTTAATGGAGCTGTTCTCTTTTATTGAATCTTATTAACTTTATCTGTTTATTATAGATTTGGGGGATTAGCAAACTCCCATGGCGTTACTGTTTATTTGTTAAACCCTGTTGACTCTGCTTTCAAAGCAATTTAGTTTTTGACCGCTACATCTCTCAGAAAGAATGGTTAAGTTGTCCTTTGTTCCTTACTTAGAGAAGTTCACAGTGGCTTGAAGCAGAGAAACTTTAGGAGGTACCACATGCGCCGCGAGTCTTAAACAGCAGAGTGCTGCAAGGGCTGGCCTTTGAGATCGCCAGGGGAGGAAACTGGAGGAGAAAAGGAAAGGAAAGAAAGGAGAGAAAGGAAAGTCTAGAGCCTGGGTTACCCCTGTGTATGGGATGCTTCAGTCTTTAACCCCTTTGGATGGTAACTGAAAACAGGCTTACATAAGCAGCTTCTTTATCGTAGTGTGAGGCTGCAAAGTATTTGAACAAATTCTTCACTTTAAGCTCACAAGTTCTCCTGTGGAAGTTAAGGTTAGGATCCTGCACTGTATGGAGGGCTACACATCCTAAAATGACCGTACAGCGCTTTTGTACAAGCCTAGATGCAGGATAAGTAATTTGCATATGTTGTGAAACTATTCCTGGTGTTTTGAACAATGGCAAAAAACCAAATGGTACCTGTCTCAAAAAACGCACATGTATTCCTCCTCTGGAGTCTCAGATCACTGTTTTGATCCCACTGTGTATTTAGCTCCCATTTTTAATATCCCATCGAGATAGACACACCCAAGTGCTAACGAAACTCATGGACTGGGACTTCCAAAGTCATCTGGGGATTCAGACCTCCCAGATGGAGTAACTTCACATGGACAGCAAACACCCAAACATTTTGGGTTCCTGTGCAATCACCCACGAGCTGACACAGCTGCACAAAGTCCCCAGTGTGGACTGGGAAGCACTGGTGCTCTCTCGGCAGCCCTTCCACGGGGCACTCACACAGTCTGCAAGCAGCTTAGAGGGTACCTCCTTATAAGCAGTTTGACACAAAGGTTAATGAGACCATATGTAAAGATGAGAGCTTGTAGATGGTTCAAAAGAAAGGCAGTTCAAGAAATAATGAAGTCCTCTACGTCTGCTGCTGTTAATCATCATTTTATAAATACCTGGAAGAGATGATACAGGAGCATAACTCAGAGTTTGGCTTTGGAATAACTCTACCATAACATTGTGCCCCTGGAAGAGCAGAGCCCTTTCTGTTCTGTAACATTTTCTGAACCCATTCAGATATAAAACCACTGAACATAAAACCAAAAGGTTATTTTTCCTCCCCGGCTGTGCTTTGTATCAGTGCAGTGAGATACGATGCCTGACCGGGCCCTGCCCTGGCAGTTGCAGCAGGGGTGGCTTATTTAGGCTATGGGGGGAGAGCAGCCTGGCGAATCCTGGGCAGGAGCTGGACCTTGCACCATTAATGAGAACTGCATTGCAGTAGGACTATCAGGCCAAAGTCCAGCACAGGGACTGGGAAAACCATCATTTTGTCCTCATCCCCAAATGTTCCCTACTGAGCAGAGAAGGAATGGGGGCATTTTGCCTGTTTTTAAGGAGGAAGTATTTCAGTTCAGGTTCTGACATCTCACCCATGATTCAATGGCCAGGTGATGCTGTCCTTTCTCAATGTTCTCAGCAGCACAATGGAGTCCAAGCTACACCATCCTAGCATGAGGCACCCTTGGGTACAAACCTAGGCTGAGCTCATTTAGCTCTTGGTGACCTCTCCCATGATGACCATCAAACAACCCTTGAGAAGGACCAGGATGACCGCTGAACTCCCATTGCTTTGTCTTTCATAGACAGTATGGTTGCCTGGTTGGGATGCCCCCTCTGCCATCACCAGCTGAGAGTCAGGACCCAGATCACTGGAGCAAATAGGCTTGCCACCCTGTTGTGTTGGAGCCTGGAACGATCACAGCATGCTTCAATCACAGAATTGCTCAGGTTGGAAAGGACCTTCAAGATCATCAAGTCCAACCTCAATCTAAGCCTACTACCCTAACTTTAACAACCCGCTGCTAAACCATGTCCCTGAGCACCACATCCAGAAGCTTTTTAAACACATTCAGGAATGGTGACTCAACCATTTCCCTGGGGAGCCTGTTCCAGTGCTTAATAACCCTTTCTGTAAAAACATTTTTCCTGATATCCAACCTAAGCTTGCCCTGGTGCAACTTGAGGCCATTTCCCCTTGTCCTGTCAATGACCAGAGCTTTCCTATTGTGTGTCACATGCCACTGGATCCTTTCAGGGGATGGAAATAAGAACTGCTCTGAAGTGCCCTGCTCACCTCCCACTGTCCAGGCATCATGTCCCAGCTCAAGCCAGGCTGCATCCCAGTCTCCATTCTCCATGTCTTGCTTACACTGTGCAAAACCCATGGGGTACCAGAAGTGCTCAGGAAGCATATCAGGTGCCCAAAACCTTCCTACAGCTGAGATTGTCTGGAAGTGCCCAAGGACCTTCTCCTGGCTCCCATGGGACCTCACAGAAAATCACGCTAGAGTCTCTATAGAGATGACAGTGATAGCAAATTGAAATTAGCAATAGCAATAATAGCATAATAATAAATAATAAGATATAAGCTTTAATGTGCACAAGGACAAGACACAGACTGGAGAAATCAAAGAAGAGTGACAATGTCAGCATTAAGAGCATAAAGCACAAAGCTCATTGCGTGGGTTACAGGCTTGAGGGTTTTTCTTAATAAGGGCAGAGAAAATACCCTGGTGAGGATCCGTCTTCCCAGTCGTTTCATTAAACAGTTTGCTTAATGGGCAGCTGAGCTGTTGGGGAGGCAATTGGCCATCCTTCTCCAAAGCAGCACTCGGACAGAGCTGCCTGCTGTTAGCTGTGAATCACAGCTTATATCCACCGGGGAAGGTCATAAAGTCTTAACTGCTGTAAAAATGGGAAAGCTGAAAAAAATGGCAAAGCTGTGAGGAGGATTATGAAACAAAAATGATGGTTTTCCCAAAATGCCAGCATACTAGTTATCTGTGGAGGAAAACATCTCTCCTGCATGGCTGTCTGATAGATTAGGTCTTTCTGAAGGGAGCTGTTGGTAGGGTTTGTGTGTCTTTAACATTTGGGACTATATGGAATGCAATAAAGCACTTGCACAATACATATTTCATGTACAAAATGCCTGAACCATGACCAGTGCATACGAGCACTAAGAACCTCAGCACACACTTTGGTCATGATCAGCTATTCCTTATATTTCATTGGTGTTAGATAAAAATAAGCATACAGCTGGGCTTGTGGGCTTTCTTCCTGAGACTGCACACCTAATGTGCTTCAGTTTTCACTGCATTCCTCTTTTATCTACATTGAAATATAAACCTCCACCAAATCTATGAGACCAAAAGTCTGACCCCATTTGGGATTCAACCAGCAAGACAAAAATCCCAGGCTCTGCAGGTCGTTCCAGTTCAGAGGAGACCTGAGGACAAATACAGGTGTCTTTTTGATGCAATTTATAAACATGTAAGAATTTCAATAAACATACAAAGTCCTGTTTCCCTCAGCACAGCAGGTATCAAGCAAATGAGAGGGCAGTTTTCTTGCTCAAGGTGCTTTCTTTTGTGCAACACCCATCTACCCCTGTTTTTCCTTGGTGCCTTGGTCCTTGGCTTGGTTATACTCTGAGGGAGGTTTATTTCCCTCCTTAATACAGTAATAGGCTATCACAACACAAGGCAGAGCAGCTGAGGGACTCAATCTCTTCTTCTGTTCGAGCTCCAGGTCCCCATTTGGTTTATTTTAGGGAAAGCCTTTGCCCTTTTTGTGCAGGCGTTCAGCTTTGTGAAGGTGTTGTTGCAGTTTCCCAGCACCCAGCCTCTCCTCATGTTCAGAACAGCAAAACCTCCCAAAATGCAGCTGTCCCCAGGCATGGCCATTGGCTCAGGTCACATATCCCAGGCTGAACACTGGTATTGAAGGCTGGTGTAATAGTAAATGCAGAATAAATAGCAGTAATATAAATGTACCGCTCCTTCTTTTACGAAATCTTGTTCACAGGTCTCTGATGCAAAAGGCAGAGGAAAGCAGTGGCTTTCGTGGCATGGCATGGGGTCCCCTGGGCCACGGGGCTGATGAGACACAGCCCAAACCAGCAGCCAAACCCATTCCAGTCTCTCTGAAAACACACAGATACCATCGCTCTTCTGCTTATCCAGGGCTTGGTAGCACAAATGCTTTCAAAGCGTGACACTGCTGAAGCAACATTAAAGGTAGAAGCAATCTCCTGGGTAGACAGCACTTAAACCACTTGAGGCTTTGAAGACAGGAGGTCAAAAACAATATATCAAGTCGGTTATCAGCCAGTCCCGTCTTCCCTTCCTCCCCTCCCTCTGGCTTAGAGCTGAAGGAGCTCAGGTCCTTTGATGTAAACCTGTCAGACACTTCGGTCTCTTCCCTGCTCTGCCCTGCCCTATTCTTCCACGTATACATTTGTGTGAGATTTTAATTATAGTCATGATCATATTGGTAAGAAAGCCCTTCCTTAATTACACGCTCAATTAATTCTAGTAGCTTCGGAGCTGAAAGACGAAGTTAGGTGAAATCATTACTGCTTCATCTAAAGCTGGATCTCTCCATGGCCAGGCTTGGAATAATACTATGGAAGGAATTTTTCTTTAGAAAAATGGATTTCATTTAGAAGAGATGAAATTATTTTGGATAGAGAAAATTAGAGTATTTTCTGGTGCCACTGAAACTCTCTTCCAGCAAGACTAATTACTTACAGGACTAATCTTCTCAGTAAATATTTCGTGATCAGGCTCAAGAAACATATGGTGCAAATAACACAATATTCAGCCTCATTACAGCTGGCACAACCCCTCCCCTAAGGCACTGTGGTCTTTAGAGAGTCATCAGGCGAGGTGAGAGATTAAATGGGTCTTCATAACGTCACGTACTTCTTCATGGCACCAGTGCCTCAATGTTTATCCTCACACCTCGCTGGTGGTTGGGCAGCACGTGTGTGGGTACCGATGGGACCAGGGTAGGGATGTCTGAGACATCAGCTCATCTGAGCTGTAAGCCAGGATCTGCCCCTGGCTCTATTAGGCTGGTGACATGTGGGACAGGAAGCCTGTGTGGTATCCCCAGGGTCGCTGCTAGCACCCACAGCAGCATGGAAAAGAAGGTAGAAGTGCAGAGGAAACAAAATCAGGCTGGAAGAAACAGTCTAGAAGGCAGGGGAGAATTTGGACAGAAGAATAGGATTGGAGTAAGGAGTTTGAGAAGGGGCAACGAGGACTGCATAGATGAGGTCTGGACAGGATGAGTGAGGGGGCTGAGGGGCAATGATGAGGTGGAGGAGTTGTGACCATGGTGTGGAAACCTCCTTCAGCCCAGCTCCTGTGTCCCAACTGGATGTGGGTGGTAAAATGCACATCTGTAAATCTGCTTTGTAAGGAGGGAACACTATCAGGATGCAAAGCTGGGAAATACCGGAGCAAGGGACAACCCTGCAGCCCTGTCCCATCTAATTATGCAGTCCCACGCTGTTTTTCCACAGGTTTCCTCTCATCTTGTGCATAAGATGGACACTGCTCAGATAATGAGCAGCTATTCCTTATTTCATATTCTCCTCATCTCTCAGTGAATAACCCTAGGTCTTATTTAGTGAATACTGCCCTGAAAACAGAATTATTCATTTTCTCCTTTTTTTTTTTTTTTTTTTTTTTCCCTGTAGCTCTAATTGCAACAATATCAAAGTTTGTCAAAACTTGTAATCAGACTCTGGGTTTGTCTTTGTTTAACTGATGCAGAATTGAGCCACGAAGGAATCATTAAAGGTCTCCTCCAGTTTTGGGCCATTTCTGGCTTTTCTGCACCCTTAGCATTATTATACAGTGCTTTCTGTGTTCATTGTACCCCTCACTGTTTGCCTCTGGCTGAGTCCAGGCTTTCTTTAAGTCTTGTGCCAGGGGTGTCACTCACAAACCCAAAAATAAAGCTTAGATGTCAGGGATCATTAGTAAAAGTTTGGGATATATGAATCACCCATCACCAACTGTCTTCACCCAAAAACTATTTCACCTTCTGCAGCCTCATACTCTGTGCACCTTCTGTCTGCCAGAAATGCCAATGAGCCCTTTAGAAAGGTGACACCTTCACTGATTCATCCATAAGACAGCTCCACCCTACACAAGGAAGACAGAAACCGTGGGGGCAGAGGTTAGGGGAAAGGGAGCATATGATCATGCAATTAAAAATTGCATCATAAAACATCCCCTTATGCCTGGCATTTTCTGACTCTTCACCCTGATATTTACCTAATGCAGTTTCCATGTGTATACCACCAACATGCATATGACTAATGTTACATGGCTATTTTTTACTTAACCTCATGTTGTTAATTCCTTCTAAGAGTTCAAGATAAATTGACTGCAGTTAACCATTTCTCCTTGCACCTTTTCGGAGCGACCCAGATTGACAAATAGTCCTAGAATCATGGAATGGTTTGGGTTGGAAAGGAACTTAAAGATCATCTAGTTCCAGCCCCCCTGCCACAGGCAGGGACACCTTCCACTAGAGCAGGTTGCTCAAAGCCTCATCTCAGACCAATACTATTCAATATATTCATCAACGACCTGGATGAGGGAGCAGAGCACACAGTCGGCAAGTTTGCCGATGACACAAAACTGAGAGGAGCGGCTGACACACCGCAAGGCTGTGCTGCCATCCAGCAAGACCTAGACAGGCTGGAGAGCTGGGCAGGGAGAAATTTCATGAAATATAACAGGGGTAAGTGTAGAGGCTTCAATCTGGGCAAGAACAACCCCAGGTACCAGTATAGGTTGGGGACTGACCTGTTGGAAAGCAGCGTAGGGGAAAGGGCCCTGGGGGTCCCGGTGGACAGCAGGGTGACCATGAGCCAGCAATGTGCTCTCGTAGCCAGGAAGGCAAAGGCATCCTGGGGTGGATTAGAAGGGGTGTGGTTAGTAGGTCAAGAGAGGTTCTCCTCCCCCCCTACTCTGACATGGTGAGGCTGCATCTGGAATATTGTGTCCAGTTCTGGGCCCCTCAATTCAAGAAGAACAAGGAACTGCTCAAAAGAGTCCAGCACAGAGCCACAAAGATGATTAAGGGAGTGGAACATCTCCCTTATCAGGAAAGGGTGAGGGAGCTGGGTCTCTTTAGCTTGGAGAAGAGGAGACTGAGGGGTGACCTCATTGAAGTTTATAACTATGTAAGAGGTGAATGTCAGGAGGATGGAGCCAGGCTCTTCTCACTGGCCTCCAATGATAGGACAAGGGGCAAAGGGTGCAAGCTGGAACAGAGGAGGTTCCATGTAAACATAAGGAGAAACTTTTTCATGGTGAGGGTGACCAAGCCTGGAACAGGCTGCCCAGGGAGGTTGTGGAGTCTCCTCTGGAGACATGTTCCTGTGTGACCTGATCTAGGTGATCCTGCTCTGGCAGGGTACGTTGGACTAGATGATCTTTCAAGGTCCCTTCCAACCCCTAATGTTCTGTGATGCTGTGAAACACAAGCAGTTTGCATGGCCAGGGGTGGAGCCTCTGAGTCCTGGCCATGGGTGCAAAGGTTGGGTTCTTCTGGATCTGAGCCTCTCAGGCGGGTGGCAGCTGAGCGCATCGCTGTCCTGCATGCACCTACCAACACCTGATCTGTGGAATCAGGAGAAGATGTCTCAGCCTCTAGGCCCAACATGGAGGGGGCCCCAGTGAACAGGAGCATCTCTGACTCCATGACAGGGATGAAACCTGGACAAGACTGGCTGCTACCTGATTATTCTTCAAACAGTAGTAGAACCTATATGACATACAAACTTCAGTGATGGGGTTTGTGGCTTCTGTAAGACCTTTGATACAATCAGCCCTCAACACTTTTGCCTCTAATTTGGAGAGATTGGGGTTTGATGGGAGGGCTGTTGGATAAGGGCAAGGATAAGGCTAACGATAGGATAAGGAATTGGCTGGATAGCCATGTCCAAAGAGTTTCAGTCAATATTTCAATGCCCAAGTGGAAACCAGTAATGAGTAGTGTACCTCAAGGATTCATACCGGGACAAGTACTGTTTAGTATCTTCATCATTGACATAGCCAGTGGTTTCTAGTGCACCCTCAGCAAATCTGCAGATGGCACCAAGCTGAGTGGTGCAGTTGAGGCAAGGGATGGCATCCAGAGGGACCTTGCAGGCTGAAGAAGTGGGTCCATGTGAACCCCCTGCACATGGTTCAGGGCAACCCCCAATATTAGCGCAAGCTGGGGGATGAATGGATTGAGAGCAGCCCTGTGGAGAAGGACTTGGGGAGGGATGGATGGATGGATAGACAGATGTTCAGCCTGGAGAAGGAAAGTTTCAGGGACAACTTATCAAGGCCTTTGGATGTATAATGAGGTCTTATAAGAAAGATGGAGAGACATTTTGCCAAAGCCTGTTGTGACAGGGCAAGGGGCTGACAAAAGATAGGTTTAGAGTGGACATAAGGAAGGAATGGTGGGATACTGGCACAGATTGCCCAGAGAAAGTTGTGGGTGGAAGTGTTTGGAAGGTGTTTCATTATTGGAAGTGTTCAAGGTCAGGTTGGATGGGACTTTGAGTGACTTGATCAAGTGTAAGATGATCTTGCTTATGGCAGGGGGCTGGAAAAGATAGTCTTTAAAAGTCCCTTCTGGGATGGTTGCTGGGAGCCTGCATGTGGGTGATGTGTGGCCAAGGCAGGAGTCTCTGCTTCTCTAAGGCTTCCCCAAGGGGACACTAAATGAGAGATGGGGGATGATCCATCATGCTCAGTGAAGGGCGGTGAAGGAACCACGGGGGAGCTCATTGCTGTAATAAATGTTCCATGCTAGGTCTTTGTTGATGCGTTGGGGGTTGGCATGCTGTGCTGACCAGGTGGTGAAGCTGGGAAGGTGATGCTCTGGCAAGCAGAGGTGCCAGGAAATGGAGGTCTTGCAGCAGCATCCAAAACTCCCTCTTCGTGGGATGAAGCACATCTATTGCCATGTCCTGGCTCCCCTTCCCAGGGACTGGCAGCACCTGAGTGTTCAGGGTGGCCATGGGCTGCTCACCAACCTCTGTGTGTGCTATAGCCCTGGGGGGAGGAGCGAAGGACAGCAGCATCCCCAGGCAGAGCAGGTCTTCATGGTTTTGGATCACAGAGTCACAGAATCACAGCATGGTAGGGGTCGGAATGGACCTCTGGAGATCATCAAGTCTAATGCCACTGCTGAAGCAGGGTCACCCAAAGCAGGCTGCACAGGATTGTGTCCAGGCAGGTTTGGAATGTCTCTAGGGAAGGAGATTCCTCAACCTCTCTGGGCAGCCTGTTCCAGTGTCCAGTGCTCACATGAAAGATGTTTTTCCTCCTGGTCAGATGGAACTTCCTGTGTTCCAGTTTGTGCCAATTGCCCCTTGTCCTGTTGCTGGGCACCACTGAAAAGAGTCTGTCCCCATCCTCTTGTCAGATGTCCTTCAGATATTGATAAGCATTGATTGCGTGTGGCACCCTGGGCCAGAGGGACAGAAAGGATGAATGCACTGAGAGCCATCATGTGTCACTGATGCTGTCCTATTGCCCAGACAGACCATGGTAGCTGGGCAAATTTTACTCAGCAAAAGAGTGTTACTATCCCCCAGGAAAACCCCATTCCATGCAGTGTCCCAGTCTGGCTGCCCTTGGCTCTACCGACAGCAGCAGCCCAGCAAGGGCATGGTGGATGGAGAGACGGGCAGTGGATACCCCACTGGTGCTGCCAGGATCAGGCAAGGCCATATGACCTCCACGGAGGTGAACGTCTGCGGGCTTTGGGCACTGAGCCATCACCAGGAAAAAGTCAAGAAAACCAAGGTGGATGGTAGCAGCATCTTTCTCAGCAGCCAGAAAGCAGGCTGGATGCTGTGAGCAGGACCCACAACTCTTGCGCTGCAGCAGCGGGAGGTGGAGACGGGGCAGCAGGGAGAGCTGGGATCTGAGGGCACGTGCAGGAGCTCAGGGAAAGGGAAAGCAGAAGGGAGCAGAGGACCAGCTAAGTGCAGAGCAGTTTACACACATCCCCTGCGCCGTGATGAATGGAGACATGAGATACAGTCGGTGAATCCTGAAATCTCTCGGGATTAAATGATTACATTAATCTTTGCTTTCTCTAAGCCACAGTAACAGCAATAGCCACATGCTGGGTCTAGTCCAGATCTCTCTGTGCTAACTTCACGGTGGCTCGTCAGGGAGCTGGCACAGGCTCACAGTGTTCTGACATGTGAACGTCCTCCTCATCCCCCTCCAGTCCACACTCGCTTTCACCTGGTGCCTCTGGGGCAGTGCTGGGGACGAGGTGAGAGTGGAACAGGGATGCTGTGGAGTGGAGTGCTGCTGACAGATTCTTTTTCAGCTTCCTGGACTTCTGGAGTGCAGGATTGCCTTCCTGTGTGTGTGCACGTGCTGTCCATATGATGGTTTGCTGAATCCTGAGGGCAGGGAAGCTCCTTGAGGCCATCTGAGTGTCCGTGGATGGCAGAACTACATGGATTGACCTTTTCCATCCACCCTGACCTGTCCAGGTATCCCATGAAGATATTTCTCCCGGGCATACTGGTGATGGACATGATCAGAGGACATTCCTAGCCACAGTGGTGTTTGCCACCCCAAGCTGGCCCCACGGCCAGGCTCCAGCAGAAGCCATGGGCCACCATGGTCTCCCTGCCTGTGAAGGGTCTTGCTGCGCAGAGGTAGATGAAGGTCTTCACCCGTTGCTGGTTCATAGCTTCAGGGGCTACCATGGCACTCTGAACACTTTCATGCAAAGTTATGCTGAGATGAGCTGCTCAGGAGCACCACCATCAATGGACCATTCACCTCCCCAGACCTTCAGGAAAGATTATGGGCCAGTTCTCAAACTTCTGGGCCCAGGGTCCAGCTAATGGTGTGCTATCTGCCACACCAGTTCATCAGCCTCAACAAAGGTCCCTCCAGAGGATCTCACAGGGCAAGGATGATCCAAGGTGGATCATTCTTGGCCTCGGTCCAACATTTCCAGCCATGGGGCCTCACCCTTAGCAGCCACTCTCAATGGCTGAATTTGCTTTCCAAGGGATGCTATTGCTGTTTGGCTGTTACCTTCCTTGCTCTGCTCCTGTGAGGTCTTCCAAGGCTGGAGACCCACAAGGTCAGCTCAAGGTGGGCTTGGACATTCTTCAGAAACTCCTCCTGAGGGCAATTCTGGGGCAAAACAGCTCACCTGGAGGCATCTGCTGGATAGATCAGGTGGCTGTGACACAGGACAAGTCCTGTGCCTGTATCCACCTGAGGGAGCAAGAGGAGCAAAGAGAGAACATAGGTCACAAAAGACAGCCTCTTCTCCTCTTACCACCATCCCTCTGGTCAACAGTTACTTGCAATTACAAGCCAGAATTGTGTCTTCATTCCTCATTAGCTGCCTTGCCCATCCTCATTCCTCTGTGCCTCTGAGGAGCTGAGTAGAAGAAGGAGCCAGTGCAGAAACACAAGGGGCGTCTCCCCAGTTTCCAGATGCCCCAAGTATGAGCTATTTTCTGCCCCAGTCAGCAGTTGGCCTTAATGACATAAGCATGGATGGGAGGGGAAAAAGCTGATGGAATTATTTTTTTTCTTTTTTTTTTTCTTTTTTTTTAAAGCCCAGAATCAGTGTTTACACACCGGAGCTAAATTATTTATACACATAATGTTATGGGTTTCACATCGGTGGCTTTCATTAGCACTCAGTGGGTGAGAAATCATACCTGACCTACTTGGAGAAACCTGTCTTGTGCCTCTGTGATGACAGAGTGGCAGGAAGGGGTGAAGGTGCTTGCCCCAGCCCACCTATGGAGATGCTTGAGCAGTGGGAGAGCCAGTGGAGGGAGAAGGGATGTCTTAGTGTCTCCTACAAGGGATTTTGCCATTTTAGATTTGAGGGAGATCATGCACAAGGGGGTTACTTTTGAAAGGTCTTGCAAAATCCTGGCTGTATCTATCACTCTAGGAGGACATGGCCCCATGGGTTTTTCCAAAGACCAGCCCCCCTCCTTTCCTCAGCAAAGGAGAGACACGTTTCCCAGCAGGGCATCACGACCTCAGCAGAGGGTCAGTCTTTGGGGTAGAAGGTTTCTCTCTGGGAGGAGTGGCTGCATCAGGATCACCCAACCTCAAACCACTCTGATGTGATGGTGGGTGCTTCCCCTAAAAGACTCAGCCAACCAGTTCTAACCCAACGTGTCACAGGCACTTGAGATGACTTTCTTCTTGTCTCGCAATTAATGCATTTTTTATAAAGCCCAGGCTCCGGTTTCCTTTCATGTTACCAGTTGGATATCCTTTTTCCTCTTAAGCTTCGGGAGGATTTTTTTCACCCAAAGTATTAATCTCTAGTGTTCTGTTCACAGGACAGAGGGACGCACTGGCCAAGCGGCCCGGTGAGGATGCCGGAGCTGAGCTGGAGCCCACACGTGGGTGTTGGCAGCGGTGCTTGTTCCATCCTGACGCTGTTTCAATAGGTGAAACTGCAACCTCGCAGCAGCACCTGCTGCTGGCTTTGCAGCACAGGTGAGATTTAGTGCCTAGTGGATCCCAGCACACAGCAACACTTTTTGCTCCTAATTGTATCTTAAAGATGGATGTTTGCTTACCGGTACAAGTGACGGTGTATTGACCTGCCCCGTTTTGCTTTTGGGGATGACCTGCAGCACAGAGCAGGCGAATGAAAACACTTGTTTAGTGAAGGATGGGTTTGTTCCACCAAGCTGGAAGTTCCCTAATGGTGTGGGCAATGAGTTCCATTCAGGTCTGAAGCCAGTTTGTGGACATGGAGGGCACTGGCAATTGCTGTTGACCATGTCAGGCTGAAGGAGTGGGACCATGTGAAACTCCTGAGGTTCAACGAGGTCAAGTGTAAGGCCCCACATCTGCATTGGGGCAGCTCCCAGTGTCAACACAGGCTAGGGGATGAAGGGAGTGAGAGAAGCCCTGCAGAGAAGGACTTGGGCATGCTGGTGGATGACAAACTGGACGTGAGCCATCAACACGTGCTCACAGCCCAGAAAGCCAGTCACATCCTGAGCTGCATCACCAGCAGCATGGCCCACAGGTCAAGAGAGGCAATTCTGCCCCTTTATGTTGCTCTGGTGAGACCCACCCCTACAGTGCTGTGTCCATCTCTGAGGCCTCCAGCACAGAAAAGACATGGACCTGTTAAAGTGGGCCCAGAGGAGGCCACAAGAATGATCAGAGGACTGGAACCCCTCTCCCATAAAGAAAGGCTGAGAGAATTGGGGTTGTTCAGTCTGGAGTAGAGAAGGCTTCAGGGAAACCTACTTGTGGCCTTTTAAGACTTAAGGGCTCTTATAAAAAAGATGGAGAGAGGGCCTGTAGTGACAGTACAAGGGGCAATAGTTTTAAACTCAGGATAGGTTTAGACTGGACATTAGGAAAACAATTTTTACACAGAGGGTGGTGGGAGACTGGCACAGGCTGCCCAGAGAAGTCGGGGAAGCCCCATCACTGGAATTCTTTAAGGCCAGATTGTATAGGGCTTTGAGAAACCTGCTCTAGTGCAAGATGTCCCTGCTCTGGCAGGGGGTTTGGAACTAGATGATCTTCCAAAGTCCCTTCCAACCCAAACCATTCTGTGATCTATGATTGAGTTGCTCTTTCAGTCCTTCCCAATGGGAAGAGCTGCGCTGAGTCTCACCACGTCACACGGATGCAGGACACGCACTGGGCTTCAGCTGCTCCGCGCAGCCACCAACGCGTAAAGGAAACTCTCACTAGACTTTTTACCAGCAATTTGTCCCTAGTGCTCCTTATATAAAGCAGCCAAGGTGTGGTGAGCTGCTCTTGCACTTCATTGGCTCTTTGTAATCGATGGAAGATTACCAGGAACATGTTTTTGCAGGAAATATTTTCTAAGGCTAAACAACACTTGATGAGGGTGTGATAATAAATCACCAAGCATGTCTCTTGCTACTCCAAATTCTGAGTATTGGCTGGTCCTTCCTGTGTGTTGTTTCCATAGAAGCAGAGCTTAACCTTTTAAGTGCAGATTATAAAGGCACCTAATTCAATTAAAATTTAGACTTCAAGCATATCAGCACTTCATACTGAAGAGTTATTACAGGATTGGATATAGATGTTGCTGTGATTGGCAGGCAGCAGTTTCCACCTGAGCCAGCTGGAAAAATAGTATTGTGGAGGTAACTTGTAGGGTTTTTCTATACATTCTATACATTCTATACATTTCCCTCTGTAGTCCACTGCTTGCTAAGTAACTCATCTGAAATATGGGGATCCAGCACAGAACACAGGAGCACACGTGCAATTAAAGTTATTTATTGTGGGTTTTCTTTTCTGTACTGACAAAGAGGGTTTCCCAGAGATCGGTAACACGACACAATGTTATACACCATTTCACAACTAGTCCCTTGTTGCTTTATTAAGAACATAGTAATTTAAAAATATCTAAATATTTACATATTAATAAAACATATATACAGAAGATTGAGACATTTTTACCTAAATATGGAATGATTTTTTTTTTTCTTCTAATAAACCCTATAAAAAGATTTCTGAAGAAAGTCTGAACAGTAGTCACAGTAAGTAAACACAAATGCAATCTTCCAAATTTACAAAATGCTGATTCTGTTGCTGAAGGGTTACGGTATGGACACGACAGACCGGTGCCCCCTGCCCTGTGCAGGCAACTCCAAGCCAGGAAGGAAGAAAAGGAAGGAAGGAAGGAAGGAGGGAAGGAAGGACTCAAATGTTAACTTCTGCAGTGCATATTTAATCTATTCCACAGTTTCAGAGAGAACATGGTCATTCTTAAAAAGTCCACAGTAGGTGGGTGGGGAAGGGCTGGGAGCCTGGTTTCTCAAGTGCTGAGAGAACAAACTGCTCCCGCTGACTTCGGTGTTATTTGTGGGCATTCAGCAACATCTGAGAAACAGGCTTTAAGATTGTTAAAAAAAAGATTAAGTATTTTTAAAACCATCCCACTCTGTAATAG
The DNA here is from genome assembly GCA_024611175.1 of Megaceryle torquata. Taxonomy (NCBI): domain Eukaryota; kingdom Metazoa; phylum Chordata; class Aves; order Coraciiformes; family Cerylidae; genus Megaceryle; species Megaceryle torquata. The sequence continues at coordinate 32,679 of JANIJG010025413.1, forward strand.
CACTTCTGTTGAGACACTCAAAGGCCAAATAGTTTCCAGAAAACAAAGGATGCACCTAAAATATACAGTCAGGGAAAGGGAACAGAGTGGTAAAGGCTCTAGCAAGCTCTCCCTCGAATTGCGGGAAACACGCTCAACCCACCTGGTGATCGGTAGATGCTGCAGGTAAGACCTGGACTTTTTCCTGACATTTTTAAAGTGAATTTAGTGCTGATGAAAGGTGCAGAAGTGAACGTTTGCATGGAGGGCCATGTATGATTTTACCTTAGCCCTGACCTGAAAGGACCAACCCTTTCAGCATCTAAGAGGGTAGTGCAATTTCTTGATCGATTCACTCGTCTCAACTGCTGAGGTACCCAGGCAGCGCCAGTCTAAAGGTAACTTTGGGGTTTTTTTAAACCAGGTGAATATTGTTGCCAAGGGCTGTGGCTGAAAAATCACAGTGTGCAGACCCTCTCCCTGGAAATGGGCGAACTAATACATTTTGAGACTGATGTGGTAGGGCAAACTCAGGGGGAATCCCAATAGGACCCCATATGGGAAACAGTTTGAGGAATAGCTTCTCCTTGCTGTAATTGGGAAAACGGGCACTGCTGGGAGGAATCCCGCTTGATCTCCTGCTAAATCCAGTGAAGACTTTTTAATCACAGCTGCACACCACCGGTCATTGGTACCACAGCAGCCAGGAAAGGAAAAGTGGGTCTGCAGAAGCAAAGAGCTTTGCTGAGTCAAATGCCCGTCGAGCCCCTGGGGTTTGTTGGTGGAGAAAGATGCCACCCCAGTCCCCAGGGACAGGAAGAGTCACCCGGCTATGTGTATTCACCTCTGCACGGCTTAAGACAGAACACTGCTGGCAAGCATACAATCACGTGGAAAAATACAATCGTGGAGGAAAAACAAAGGCAAGAGAATGTCTTCAGAGTGGATACCCTGCTAATTGAATAATGCATTGGATATAGAGGGAAATCATCTTTAATTAAGATGAAGAACAGTGAAGCAATCTGGTGTTTTCATTATTTGAGGTTACAGGGAAAATGTATGAAACAACACAAACTTGACAGGAAAACGGTATGGACGTCCTCGTCTTGTGGTAGGCTGAAGTTCTCACGCCAATCTTGCAGGAACATTATTCAAAGGAGAGGATGTTTCCATCTGCTAAGAACACTGGTGCGGGATGTGAGATTCAAGCTGAAAAATCTGGGTTTGCGTCTATCAGGTGATCTGTGGTGGTGTCGAAAAGGTTACCTGAAGGAAGAAAGAGTTTGAAGAAATCAGCTAAAAAATAAAAAATGTAAAAAACCAGTTATTTTGAAAAAAAAAATATGGAAATTACATATTTGAGTTCTAACTTTAACTTGTGAAGGGTCTGAACTGTTGGTGTGTACACAGGCAGCAGCTGCTGAGTTCTATTTAGAGTAGAGTTTCATTGGCTAAAGAAAAGCAAATTAAATAGATTTATTTTATTATTTTTTTTTGAATACAGAATTTGCCAGCAAAGTTTTTCACACAACACAGAGCGCACCCTCCACTTCAGATGTAAAGCACTGCATTAGACTTCGGCACAGACCGCGCGGCGCTGCTCACCCCTTTGAAGTCATGGTTCTGAAGAAGTGAAAAAAGCACCACATGAATTTTAAACTGAGCGTATGTACTTCGGGATATTCTTTGGAAAAAAAAACCCAACAAAAAACCCCAACAAAACCCGCCACTCCACAGCAGTCTAAATGCATATGGGAGAATGTATATATATAAAAAAAGGTGCACTGTATGCTTATATCCCATCTTTTTTAAAGCACGTTAAGAATGTGCTTTTTCTAAGCAGAACAATGGAAGATGGACAGAAGAATTACGATGAGAGCGCTAAGAACACAGGGCAAATAGGAGACAGACATCAATCAGCCTGAGAGGCAAATACAGCCCAATGAAAAGGGCAGACTCGTACAATCATGCACTGAAAGGATAAAGATTTATATTACAATAAAGGATTTATATTTAAGGTTTCGAAAAGGGTGGGTTTTTTTGAAGTTTGGTTTTCTTGATATTGTATCTCAAGAGAAAAGGAGACAACTTATACAGAATTGGATCCTTCCTGTTTTCTTATCATCTGTTTCTTCACCAAGAGATTGCTCTCATCTTTTCACAAAGCTGGATCACCCCCAGACCCGAGGATTGCAATGTTAGTGTTTCGGCTTCTTTTAGCCGTATCGAAATTCTTTCTCATCTTGAAATTAACCCCAGTGTGGAGAAACTCTGTGAAGTCTCAGCACAGCTGTGGTCCAAAGCGAGGGTATAAGGAGGGCTCTCTCATGCTCCTGGGCTACATTTACCTTTCAAATCCAAATTTCAAAATAAGGATTCAAGAAAAGTGTGTTGCAGCTGCCTTGTTTGTTTCCATTTATGTTTTCACTTTATGTTTGCAGCACTTAAGGATTATGCCTTCCTTTTTCTTAATTTTTTATTTTTATTTTTTTTAAATTAACACAAAATCCAGCTCTTTCATATAAATTACAGACCAAAATATGATGAGCCTTTTCTCAATACCAGCTTATACAGAAAGACTCTAAAAGCTGTCACATCTTCATCCTGATAAAGATCTACCTCACACCTTCTAGGTTCCTGTATCACCAGGAAATTAATGAGTCCTTCCACTTAGTCCACAGTAATTATCCCCAGAGCTCTCTGATCTGTCTCAGCTCAGGTCTGGACACAGCCTTGAGCCTTTGGTAGGTGCAAAAGCTGGAACTGTGGACGGCCTGAGTTTTGGTAACTTTTGTTAGAGACAGTTCCTCTAGGGCTTTCTTGAGATCTATCTGTCAATGCACCAAAGTTCCCAGCTAGTTTAACTGCCACAGTTCTTCCAATTTAAACGCCCTTCAATCAACAGGTTTTAGAAAAGACCCTTAGAACCATCGAGTCCAACCATTAATCCAGCACCTCCAGGTCACCACTAAACCACGTCCCTGCAGCATCACATCTATGCAGCTTTTAAATACCTCCAGGTACAGTGATTCCACCACTTCCATGGGCAGCCTGTTCCAGGGCTTGACAACCCTTCAGGTGGAGAAATGTTTCCTAATATCCACTGTAAACCTCCCCAGGCACAACTCGAGGCTGTGATTTGTCTGATATTAGCTGTCATCTGCAACCAAGGCCCATTGCGCCAGGGACTGTACAAACACACAGTCACAGAGGATCTTCCCCAAAGATTTTTCATGCTAAACAGAGAAGACAGCTGAATAAACTGCACAAAGGCTGTCTTTAAAGAACCTGTCAGCAACATCCCTTTATAAAACCAGCTGTATTAAGACAGAGAAAGACCTCCGTAAGTTACATTCCATCTCTTCTGCTATACTCCTTGATAGAAAGCACCTGTATTTTGGCTCTCTATCATAATTACTGTCATTATGCTGTCTGTATATCACTTTAAATCATTTGCTTCCAAGAACAGCATGATATTTCACAGATAGGTACTATAAAGAGGCGCTCGCACACATGTAACAATGGGTGTGAGTCAAACGTTTGGCTCACAGCCTGTGAGCATCACCTCCCCCACCAATGCAAATTGCAGCGTAGTTTATTTAGGCGTCCGTCTGCAGTCAGCATGGAGAGGTATACATCCGACCACTGCAGCTCAAAAACTACACGCATGGATGCTCAAAGGTGTACAAGCAAGCAGACCACAATGGTGATCTGCTGTGGAGTGCAGAGAGAGTTGTCTTCTCTACCACAACCACCTCAGCACGTTCACTTCCATCGATGACGTACAATGCCAAGTAGTAACTCCAGAAACTGCTCAAAGAGAAGCACAGCAATCCAATAATTTTCCTCCTTAATACGATTACCAGAGCAATGAAAAGATAACACTACGTCGCATTAGCAACCTTATTATTAGGGTCCCCTTGCAACAGAATTGCTTTCCTCCCTGATAAAAGGAACGAACAGGATGTCACTTGGAAGAGACCTTTCAAACCAGAGCTTCCGGCATCTATTATCACAGCCGTACCCTGAAACGCTACTGAGCGGCTGGCCAGGGAAGCTGCACGGCGGCTCCCAGTCAGCACGTGCTCCCAGCCCCCACTGGGCCCATGCCAGAACAAGACTATAGCTGCCTGTCCTCCCAATTGCTTCACTGGTCCTATTCCTTAGTAACTGCACGTGCTCTGACAGCAGGATTTCAACCGACGGCGCTGCACGGCTGGCAGCTGCTGCTCCAGCACCCAGCAGCAGCGTGTGAAAGCTCCTGCTCCAGCCCTTATGCAAGAGAGACGAGGAAGCCCTTGCACAAGAGACAGATGCTGAGATGGTTCTAGTACTCTCCTGTCTGCCTCATACCTTCCAGGTACCATGCTATGTGCTTAGCTACCCAGTATCAGCCCTTTCCCGTTCCTCACAGCAATAGCATCACTGATCTCAAGTGATGCTCTGTTGTTACACCTTAGAAATACCATAAAAATACACCACAACCCGTGACCCTATTTGTCTGCTCAAGATCTTCCCCACAGTTAATTAGGCTTTGTGAGTAACAGGCAGCATCTCAGTGAAATTACAGGGAAAGGACTTTGTAACGCAGGGAAATGACCATCTCCCCAGACTCTGGCCCCACTGGATTTTCAGAGGATGGCAGCTCAGCTCCTACCACCAGGGCACCTATTGATGGACTGACTCTTAACAAGAAGGTGCTTCAGATTTTAGTCTTGGCCTGTCTTGATTTCAACACCATAAGCAACAGCATGCAAAATCTTATTTCCGAGTCCACACAGCTGTGTAGCTAAGCTGCTGTTCAGCAACTGTCAGGCTTTGAAGGCAGGGTGGCTGCACTTCAGGAAAAAAGTAAACCAACACTTAACTAGCACATAAATATCTCTGCAATTCTGCTGTGAACTCAAGATGTTATTGCCAAGGCTCTGGGCAACTAAACAGATGCTACAGTACAAATTAATGTGTTTGTCACTACCAGTAACTCTGTTAAAAATTAAAAAAACACTCCCAGAAATACCAGGGATGAGCACAAGTCCTTACTTAGTGTAAGAAAGGTAACTCTGTGGCCTTCTTAGCTGAGCTGCTACTGTGAACCTTGAGGTTTTATGAATGTGAAATAGAAGGTGGAAACTGTAAGATTCTGATGTATTTGTTTTTTAATACAGGCCATTCAAGACTTAAGATAGCTGAGTCCTGTGTGCAATTACCTGACTGTATATGGCACGCCAGGAATATTGAAAACAGCTTCTGTGCCATAAATAAACAAACATACACATTGGAAGCTGATAAAAATTTTAATGCATTTTACCTGTTTGTAGTAGAGAAATGTCCGGCTTCTCATCACAGTCAGTTGCCTCTGCTGATTACAAATATAAACAAGAAATCTCATTACTTTTACTGAATACGGGAATATGATTAAAAAGCTACATACTGTAGAATGATTTTCTATTTTCTATCCACTTTCCTCAGCTGCAATTTGCTATTGCTTGGTTAAAAACTCACTGCTTGGAGGAAAAGGCGATATAATAAAAATGCAAACTTAGAAGAGGGAGTTGGGTAAAAGAAGCATCTGTGCCAGCAGTGGGGTGGAGTAATGCTTTTTTTAAGGTTTTGGGATATTTGGATGATAAAAGGAGTTGCGATCACTTGATAAAATCATGCAAGACAAGTCCCCTGTGGTCCTTGAAGGAAGAGCCTCTCAGGCTGGTACTCCACCCTCTGACAGCTGCCATCATCCAATGCCTATGGGAAAAGGGTGAATACCCCCATTTCTGCACCCAAACTTCCTCTGACCACAAGCAAGCTCACTCTGGGGGGGACAGATTTACTAGGGCCAAGTGTCTTCAAAGATGCAGGTGGGCACACAGTGTAATGAAGAAAAGCCAGTAACCACGCAGGTACGCAGGCAATTACTGTGTCTCTACACACACGTGCTTTCAACCCACAGCTTATGCAAGATCATTTGACTTCATTTAGCCCACGGTGAAGGAAGGCTAAAAACCTAATTTGTTCATCTCGTATTTGCCACGGGCCAAGGGTATGCATAAAGATAGCTAATTTGTCTCAGCAGATGTGCAGTGACTTGTTAGGCTGTAGTACTCTGGAGTGTGCATCTGAACCCCGCACAAGTTCCAGGCGTGTAAGAGGAAATCGGTGTCTTACCTACACAAGCCCCATTCAGAATCCTACTACCTTTGTCTTTTGCCACTTCAGTGTGGTATCTAAGGCCTTTAAAATGGAATGAGATCTTAGAGAGCTCTTCAGCAAAGTAGGTGTAGTTAGTCCATGGTCAGCATGGCGGATATACATCTGCTCACACCCATTCATTGCATGATATCCATAGGGATCAAATCTGACCAAGGCTGCAGATGAACCGAGCAACTTAGCTCCCATTTGAACCTCAGATAACTGTCCTGGTCATCTTTATCATGGCTTTACACAGGATGTTGAGTTCTTGCCTTTATGATACCATAAGAAGAACTACTCCAGCTCTGGATCTACATTACTTTCCAAATGCAGACCAATCAACCCTTGGCTATCCATCCCTGGACCAAGAGGCATCTCTCTCTCCCATGGGTGTGGATGTCCGTTTGGTTTTTACTATATGCTCTCTACTCATTTCTGCAAAATTAATCGAAGAAAACAACAACAAACTAAAACTAAGCAGTTCCTTCCACAGAAGGTTTAAATGGAGAGCCCTGCAAGTGATTCTGTGCCCTGAATTGATCGATACCTTTCCCACTTTCTGTGAGAAGGTGGTGCACGGGGCAGAAACAAATTAAGTGCTTTGTACAGAGAGAGAATACTGAGAATATTGACTTTTAGAAGGAACGGGTGGCTTAATAAATGTGAAGAGGTTACCTAGGTTGGTTTGAAACTGGACCTGACTCCCAGCAGTGGAAGGACTGGATGCACAAGGGAGGAGACAACATGGTGAAATGAGCAGGTGTGAAACAGCCAACAGGATATACACAGCTTAAAAAATCTGGAGTGACAGTCCGAGGCCAACTTCTAGCTATGTTACAAAGAAGCACCTGCACCAAGTGATTCTGCTGCACAGCTATTCAGCATATCAGACAAAGCTGTAACTGGCCCCTTGGGTTGAAGGAACCCAAGCTACAATAATAGGAGATGTGCTGGCAACAGGCTGGAAAGTCTTCCTTCATTCAGTATCAGGGCTGGTGCCAACTCGGCTGACCACTCAAGTGATGGGTTTTCTGGAAATCTCTGCAGCAACTCCTGAGGTAGCTGAAGAGCTGCCGTTCCCTTTCTGCCTAACTGCTCTTCCGACTCCTGGCTAAAACTGAACTCAGAGGAAGGCAGTAAAGCAGAAAAACAAATGGAAGCAAGGAATTACCTCCTTTTCAGAAAAGAAGGACCTGAGCCTCCAACTTTGCAGAACCATCTTTGTGGGTAACAAAGTCACCTGGCCTAATTTGTCATGACTGATAGATAGGGTCTAGCTCTCCACCGATTGTTCCAGTCCCATTCCTTGTGCCAGCACAAACATTTACACAGTCACCAAGACCAGATCTAGTCAAAAACTGACAACATCACCACATGAATGCTTGTGCCAGCTCCAGAAAGGGAGTGGGAGCACAGCAAATGCCCAGAGAGCCTACTCACTCTTCTCAGCAGCTGCCTGAATTTGTTTGATGAAACCGGGTGCCCGACCACAGCTCCAGGTGAAGTATGACACAAAGGCATGACAAACACCTTGACCTCCTAACATGGATGTAAACCACCAGCTTCTCACATGTCATTCCAAGCAGGAAAGAAGGTTTGCCTTTGACAACCACACCCAGAGACTGCCAGCCAAACTTTGTGTCTTGAGCCAGCTTGCAAGACAAGACAAGCAGGAATAGATCCTACTATGGGAATTCAGAACTTCTTTTTTTGTCCTTCGCTTATATAGATCCCAGTAGCTCTTGCAAAACAATCCTGGCAGTTGTTTCCTTAGAATTCCCCCCACCCCAAAATAAATTATCTTCTGATGTCTATGTTTGTCCGTGTCCACCTGCTGGTTTGCTCCTTGGACGGGAGTACACGTATGCTGAGGGCTGGGAAGATGAATGCGGCAGTTACTCGTTTTAATATTGCCATCTTTATCTAAGATACTGGCCACAAAAGCACCGTACAGGTTAGAATCACAGAATCACCTAGGCTGGAAAAGACCTTCAAGATCATCAAGTCCAACCAATAACCCTACTCTACATGTCCAATGCATGTTGGACTTGCATCCTACATCCTTCCCGGAGCTCTGTGCATTGCTAAGCAAAGAATCAATCTGATCTCTTGGAACATGTAGATATTGTATCAAAGCCACAAAACAGGGAAATCTGAAGGATAAAGAAATAAAAAGTAATACAAAACAATGGAAGCAGCAGTTTGAACAAGGATGTGGGAAAAAAGGTATTTCTTCTCCCTTTGTTCCCACTATTTTCCACTGCAACAAGGTGATGTCAACAGCATGTAATTTCTTTAAATCAATCCCGCCTGAAATCAGCATGGTTTCTAACACTGCCATATTTTCCTTTATGGAGCAGGGCAATCAAAAGCCTCCAGGTTACACAGAAGGTGATCACTTTGCGTGACCGGCTCTTACCCCGTGTACTTCGGGAGTAATACTCAGGCAGCAGCAGCTTTCCTGTCTGTGTGCTGGACAGCTGCTACAGAATAATGGCTTCAGGATCTTCCAAACATAAAAAGGGAGGAAGAACTTACCGTGGGAGATGTGTGGCCCCTGACCTGCTGCTTATTAATGGATGAAGAGTTTAGTAATCAAAAGGCTTGGATGCTATGTCTGGCGCAGAGGTGACATGAACAGAGAGTCAGCTCCTTCTGATTTTATCCGGTTTAAGATCTCTGTGTTAATGGTCAACTGTCTCCCTCTGTGCTGCCACTGGCAAGGCCACCAGCCACCTACCCATATTCTCTTTTTCAGGGTGAAACAACCACGCCGTGGGAAACCCACCGCCGTGAATTACAAGGCAGTCTGCGTTGTAATTCATGCTGATTTATGAGAGGAAACCTATGCACATGCTTCTTCCTTTGACTTCTTCCCTTCCAGGGCCACTTTGCATCCCATCCCAGCAGACAAAATGGTTCAGCTTCTCTGCTGGGAGAAGACAGATCTGGCACTGTGAGGCCATGCCCCAGTACACTGTGCTTTTGGCAAGAAATGGGACCAGTAGACAAGGCTGAAGAATATTATCATACTTTTTAATTTTAATTATAACATCTGTTTGTAACATTAACCTCACAGTCTCTTCTCCCCTTTGTGACAGCCAACGTGTGAAATTTTGAAAAGACTGAACAAGGCCAATAAAAATTTAATGGCAGTGACAGCTTTATTCTCAGATCTAACAAATAAAAAAAACCCTACCCGTCTCAGATCTCAGGCAATAGTCTAAAAGAACTAAAAGAAAGCCAAGGCAAAATAAATAAATTTAAAAAAAGAATATTTTGAGCTCTGAAAAATATTGTCACTGATTCAGAACTTAAATGAATTTTTATTTGGCTTAAGATAACAACCTTTCAAAATCTACACAGGGGAACTATTTTCTAGAAAGCAGAATTTTTAAGTGTTTTTTGATTAGCTTTCCAAGTAGGCAGCTTTTCTGTCCCTAATTCTAGGAGATGAGCCAAACACAATAAATAAGGTTGAAACTGGGCAGCATCTATGATCCAGTGATCATGATTTCATTTAATTTGGAAACACTCAGGAGAGTATATCCTATAGTGAGAGGAACAAAAAAGCAGATCCACCCCACTCATTTGCTTGAATTCTCTGAAATTATTAATATCACTGAAAGCTAGAGCAGGATTTACATTATCAGACTCAAGTAATGTTTCACAGGATAAAGCAGAGAGGGCTGCTCATGAATGCAGTATCTTACTGCCTGGTTTGAAACGAAAAACTAATCAGAGGATGTACTAAATGGCTCAGGGGAAGGCAAGCACGATGGAAAGCCTGCCCCTCCTCTCTTAAATACTTCTGCTGTTAAAATTTAGCCCTGCTCAGTGGTGACTGAAAAGTTGTCTTGTGGCTTCTGTAAAATAAATGGATCATCTTAAGCTTTCTTCATCTAAAGCCTGCACATTATGACAAACCAGAAACCAACGTAGATAAATCAGGGTGATCAGGCAGCAGTGAGACACATTGGCTCAGAAGGTCTTGGGTGGATTTAGCTTAATGCTGGCTCAGATTTGTTCTTTGGGCATCTTAGCTTATACCCACAAACTTAGCCCTCATGTTTCAGTGTGCAAGTTGAGACAAAACTAAAAGAGAATGACCTGGGAATACGGACATGAGGGCACTCAGGAGGGACAGCCCAGCCTCTACTCCATCAGCCACACGCTTGAGAGCTTAGTTGGAAGAGTGATGAGTCCCACATCTCAGGGGCTGAATCCTGTATGCTTCAGATTCTTAAAAGCTAAGTTTTGCAACATTCTGTTCTGGGACACCTTCTCCTGACAGCAGATCAAACCTCCCTCCGTGCCTGCTCTCCCTTCCTGGTTTGGTGTCCATAAGTTACACACAGCTTTTGGTTATGGCTTCACAATGAGCAGTTAAAATATGCACAGGTCCCACACAACCAGTTTTATACCAGAATAATACCCTGCTGAGGGCTGTGAGACTACGCTGGAAAACACTGCAACATCCTTTGGTCCTACAGACTTCCCCATGCATGGGCTAATAGCCATTGCTGGAAACAAAATACTAGACTAGACTGATCTATCAGCTCCATATCCCTCATATCAGAAGCTCCCAGTTCTAACATAAAAGTACTAAAAAATCTTTGTTCAACAAGATGATGATACTGCAACCAGCTGTTTGCTCCTGCCTCTCTGCTGCTATCTACTGCCCTGTTGTCACAAAGGCTGTGGTAACTTCTCATTTGCTTCAGTGCATGGTCAGGTTGAGTTAGCTTAAGTTACTGGTGGAGATGGTAGTGGACAGTAAGGTGCCAGATGGCCACAGTGGTGTGTTCCATCACTCCTGCTAGAATGAAAAAAGCACGTCTGCCTGTGGCCTCATGTCACACAGAAACCAGTGCAACTTTTAAGGAAGGACCAGTAAACTAAACAACACAAAAAAGAGCTCTTTTACCAATCTAGGTATCGTGCACTTTTCTTTTCTGGAATTAAACCTGAGGGGCTGCTAAGAACATTGCTGCTCACTACTCATTCACATACTGGTTAACGAGTTACCCTCCTTCTGCAGATATTGGATCCTGTCTTAGCCACACTATACTCAGCTTCACTTATTTTTCTTCATAGTCTTGCTATCTTAGAGACAATATCCTCTGCTTAGATTCTCCCATCCTGAGAAAGGACCAGAGATGGAGGTGGCCCCATTTGAAAGGCAAAAGATGAACGTCATTGTCATTTTAATTAATACCCTGCAGAGGCATGAAGGAAAGCAAATAAAAAAGGATGAAAGAAAATAAAAATCAAAACAAAATTAGGTCAATCCTCTTTCCTGAGGGATCTTCTGCAGACAGCTCAAGGACCCTCTGCTCCCCACATCTTGCACTGATGTCTTCACCTTATCAAAGCCTGGCATCCCACTTCCACCCTCCTGTCCTAGGGGAGGACAGGCAGCCTTGGAAGGGGCAGAAAGTAGTCCTGTTGTACAACACCAGTAATCTGACACTGCTTTTAACAAGATTATCTTGTATCCCTCTCTCCTCCCTCCCCCAACATGCACAAGAATCCCTTTTTAAGACTAGGGCTTGTTTGCTTCTCCGCTCAGGGAAGCTTATGCTACTGAACAATCTGCACTTTTTTCTCCCCCTGCGTTATTTCTGTCTCTGGCTGTTTCTCATTTTCCTCAGTCTTACGCTTTTCCCTCCTCCATTAATAACACCGTGGAGAATGATTTCAGATGCAGGTCTGTGTGTTTCAGAGACACAGCTTTGCCCAGAAAATGCTGGCTCCAGGGAGCTGGAGAAGACACTTCCTGTGGTCTTGCTCAGGCCCCTCCCTGTACCCACAGGGATCACGAGCATCCCCTATGGAGCCATCAGGTTTCCTATCCCATCAACCCACCGACGCTAACCAGCACTTAATTGTGGTGATGGGCAGAAGGGAAAAGGCAGGCAGCTAAATGGGGTAACAGTGAAGGACCCTGTTTAAGGACACTAGCACAAGTCATGTACCTCAGACAATGGCGTCAGATGCTCTGAGGGAGAGATGGGGCGAGAAATACAACCAGGAAAGAGCTTTAAGAAAACACTAGAGTAAGTGAAGCCTTGTATGAAGAAAGCCCCTTGTAGATTAGGAGGCATGAAGATGGAAAGGAAGCTAGTTAAGGTTTACAAAGTAATTACACATCTCTTAATCAGTGATACTGCTTTCCCATGAATTCTAAGGGGGATTTTGAGGCTGCACATTGAGAGCTCACCAGCTGTGTGCTGCTGGAGTGAAAGCTCAGAGCTAAGCCTTCACTGTAGCCCCAAGCATGCAGGTAGGTTATCCCACCTCAAACTGAGCAGCTTTGCTGCAAAGCTACATTACCTGTTACTCAGTGCTGGCAAGTTCCCTCCCGTGTGTTGCAGAACCTTGCTGGCACAACCAGGGTGGGTGACTGGTCTTTCTAGCTACAGTGATGCCGATTCTTTCACAAGGAATGTGAGAAAACTCATCTCTCCTTCCAGACACATATAGTTTAGAGAGAAAGGTCACGGGTTATGTCTTAACAGCACAGCGAGTGGCTTGTCAGACCAAATGACACCGAACTAAAGATCTTCCACCTGCAGCCCTGGATGGAACAGGTAGTTTAGGACTCGACTCAGACTTTGTCAAACACTGGGAAGAAGATTTTGGGTGCTAATGGAAAGGGGTTAGAGACAACACATGAGAAAGACTCAGAGCTAACTTGGTTGCAAAGACAGCTCCTGACTTCGCTACCACACCAAATAAAAGGAATCACTGTACTTCACACAGAAACCTGCTCAAATCTCAGAGGTCTAATTTTCACTGAGCGAACACTCACAACTCCACAGTCAACAAGAAAAACACTTCCGTGGATACAAAGGCTCTAAGCTTTGATTCTAACACTCACATGCTGTTCCTTGTATTTGCATACGTACCTGAGCCTCTTTTTAATCGTCTTCTTGCAAGTTTAATTTGATCCTGAAGAATCTGGACCCAGTCCCTAGGACCAGGAAGTTTATCCACATGGTTAGCAGTGCAGTATTTTTCTGTAAAGACTGAAATAAAAAGATACCATCTTTTTGAAATGTGCCACATGGGGAAAAGGAGACTGGAGAGCATTACAAACAAAATGTATCAAATTATCCACTTATCAAAAAGCACTGAAATGGCCAAATCTAGGATTGAGAGAACAGAGTCCAGCTCCACGTTTCACAGGTTTATAAATCAGAAGTTATTTGCATGTATAAATATCACAGTAACACCATAGTTAGTACTTTTAAAAGGCTATCCCAGAGAAACGGTCTACACCTAATGTCTTTCATTCATGAAGTTCACAGAAAAACACCACAGAAAAATTACAGTGTACTCTGAACTGAGTCTCTGGATGTGGCAGGGATTTATAAATGCTGCTTTCTGTGTGGTACAGGTAGAGACCTGAAAATCTGGTCATTTGGTGGCCTCTCAGTCAGGTTCCTAAGGCTGCAGGCAAACTGATGAAAGATGGAAGTCCTACCACTGTGGAAATCTCTACTGTCCTCATACTGCCAAACCAGATGGAATAGCATTTTTATAAAGCTACTACCAAAAAAAAAAAAAAAAAAAAAAAAAAAGCACCATTATTGAGAAAAAAAAGTATCCACTGGGTCTTTAATTCCATATTTACAGCACACCCAGCGATGTCATACAAAAAAGACAAAATTAGAAATGGACTGAAACTGATGCAATTGATTTTCATCACACAGCTGCGAGGTGTGCAAAAAATAAACAAGAAGAGAAATAGAAAAAATACTATTACTGTTAGTATTGCTAATGTAGTCTTGGTCAGAGGTCTCAGAGCCCAGTCTCCAATTATCACTGTCAAAGACAGAAAACTGGTCCCAGCTGAAGGAATTTGTAATCCTTGAGAATAAATGTCAGACAAATGGGATGGGGAAGTACGCAATGAAAAATGACAATTTTGGTATTTTAATACACATGCTTTTGAAACAGCAGTAGCTGGTAAATGTAAGGGGACCAAAAGTAATCCCACCCTTCAGACTCCTTCCTTGTTAACAACTTCACAAAACCACTGCATGAAAGGCATCAACGATCTGATCAGAAAGGACATCAGACCAACTCTGAGGCATCCCAGAGAAGCTGATACAGACCCACTGCCGACACCATCGATTTGCAACAATTATGGTCTCTCTGAAGGTGGAAATAATTTTTCCCTTCTGCATTTTTATAGTACCTGATGCAATGGGAACCTGATCAATGACCTAAGACTCCTACTTACTTCAAACATGCAACTGCAGTTCCCGCCTGTGGCCAGGGCGTGGGGACAATCTGTGACACAAGGCTGTGCCCAGGCCACCCACCACAGGTGCCCACCGTGGGATTTACGACTAATGCCTGTTGTGTCTGCACAGGAAGGCAAAGTCTGGCAGCATTGGAAAACCAATACGTTAAGTTGCTTCTCTTCCCTAATTTGCTTGTTCTTCCCTTGAATGAGAGTCAAAATAGCTTTAACTGCTCAGTGTGTGGTCAGGGAAACACCAATGTGAGCAAGAAGGAACGGGAATGCAATACGAACAAGGCAGGAAAAGTGGGACCTCTCTTTCTAGTTCACCTGAGCTGTATGGTACTAACAGCCCCTCCATGATACAATCATAGATTGCTTTGAGTTGAAAGGGACTTCTAAAGACCATCTAGTCCAATCCCCCTGCCATGGGCAGAGATACCTTGCACTAGATCAGGTTGCTCAGAGCCCTGTCCAAAATGACGGTGAATGTAGCCAAGGATGGGGCAGACACAACTTCTCTGGGCAATCTGCTCCAGTATCTCATCACCCTCATCACTAAAAAAATGTCTTCCCAATGGCCAATCTAAACCTAACCTCTTTCAGTTTAAAATCATTGCCCCTTGCCTGTCACTACAGACTTTGGTAAAATGTCTCTCTCTATCTTTCTTACAGGCCCTTGAAGTAAGGAAAGGCCTCAAGAAGGTCGCCCCTAAGTTTTTCTTCTCTAGGCTGAACAACCCCCAACTCTCTCAGCCTTTCTTCACAGACTCTAGATGATTTTTGTGGCCTCCTCTGGACCTGCTCCAACAGTTTCATGTCTTTCCCGGACAGAGGGCTCCAGAGCTGGATGCAATACTCCAAGTGAGGTCTCACCAGAGCAGAGCAGAGGGGCAGAATCGCCTCCCTCGACCTGCCAGCCATGCTTCTTGTGATGCAGCCTAGGATGTGATTGGCTTTCTGGGATGCAAATGCACCTTGCCAACTCATGTCCAGGTTTTTGTCCACCAGTACCCCCAAGTCTTTCTCTGTAGGATGCTTTCAATCCATTCATCCTCCAGCCTGTATGGATACTGGGGCTTGCCTCGACCCAGGTGCAGGACCTTGCACTTGGCCTTGTTGAACTTCAGAAGGTTCACATGGGCCTACCCCTCAAGCCTGCCAAGGTCCTTCTGGACGCCATCCCTTCCCTCCAGCAAATCAGCTGCACTGCTCAGCTTGGTGCCATCTGCAGATTTGTTGAGGGTGCACTAGAAACCACTGTCTGTGTCAAAGATGAGGATATTAAATAGTATTGGTCTCAGTATGGATGCCTGAAGGACACATTACACTTACATCTGAACTCAGCTCAGTGACTTCTGTAGGGTAAGACTTCACTGGCTGGATTTCAAGTCAATAACATAAAGGAAATATAAACACTTCTGATCTTTTTTTTTACATCTTTTTTTTCCCCCCAGTTCTGAGTGACAGATTGATGCGACTCACAAAGGAAACTGACTGCCCAGGGGAAACGCTGCAACTGATTCAATGAGTGCCACTGAAACCCCAAAGTCCAAAGAGAGAATTTCTCCCTGGCTAATCATTCTGTTGCAGAAGCGTTAAATTACTTGTAAGGACGGCAATTAAAATGTTTTCAGACAGGAAGAGTGATTTTCAAGCAAACAATCTCTCCTTTAACTTCTCTGCTTATTTTTGTCATGAATGTAGCTTTTTCTCCACTTTTCTGTCATGGAAAAGGACTAAAAGTGCCACTAAAGGATATCTGGGCACGTGGTAGAGGAATGTCCCAATGATAATAATGCAAACAACGTGATGTTGTTCTTGTGGATTTTTCATACTGGCTCAGTTATTTCTTGGAATAAATAAAACCACAGTGTTCGACAGCCCAGCTCTTTGAAGGGAAGAAGGGTACTATTGGAGCCAGGCTGAGTAAAGATCCACAAGACATCAGCCCTTGGCATCTTATTCCATCACAGCTTTTAGGGTTGGGCTCCTCAACCAGGGATCAGGCACTAGGATTTGTGCAATGCTGTAAGCACCAATAAAGATCACTGCTATTACAGTAGTACTCAGTAGTACCATCACCTGTGGAATTTATCTGGTGGGACTACAACTACCCCCCTTCTTCTCCCAAACTCAAGGGAAGAGGTTAAACCAAGCCCCATAATTTGCTCCAGTAATAGGAGCTTAGCTTCTGAGAAACACAGCTCTCTGCTGGGAGTGACGACTTCTTAACGGTGCTGCTGCACCTACTGAAAAATGTTCATCACGGTGCTGCTCAAATTAGATATTTTATTTTTCAGTAACTTTGAACCCCTTTTTCTTCCATTTAATTTATTTATTAAAGCTTTTAAGCAAGAATGAGGTACAGATAGAGTGAATTCAACTTCAGCTTTTTGCAGATTACTGAGCTTAAGAAAGGAAGGTATAAAATGTGTTTGTGATTTAAACCTAAGTGTAAGAAAGTCTGCTGGCAACTCTGTAAGATGTGTTAGGGCTATGACATAGTCACAATATATATTTTACTGCAGAATTGCACAGGTTGAAATGGTCCTCTGGAGGTCTCCATGTCCAGCCTGCTGCTCATACTGTGGCCAACTAGATCATGATGCTCTGGATTGTGACCAGTCATTTTGAGTATTTCCAGAGGTGGAGATCCTGCAGCCCCTCTGAGACCCTATTCCACTGTTCATCCTCCATTTTGCTAAAAAAGCTTTTCCTTGTATCATGTTGAAATTTTCCAAGTGTCTGATGCCTCTTCTGCCTCTGAGAAGAGTCTGACACCATCCCATTAAGTAGTTGTCAACAGCAATAAGATTTGTCCTGAATCATCTTCTCTCCAGTTGTCTCAGCTTCTCCTCATATGTCACAACATACACACCTCACCACTTACCTGCTTCACCACCACAAGTATTGGTGGCCCTCCACTGGACTCGAGCCAGTATGTCAATGTCTTTCTTGCATGGGGAGAGAAGGAGGGGGCCAAAAGTAGACACAGAGGTAGTTGCAAAAGGTTCCCCTACATCCTTTTTTGTAAAAGTTCTTCTCATTGCCTTATGGTTAGTGATCTGCACCCCAGGATGAGCCACAGCCTCTAAAATAAGATGTACTTTGAAACACAGACCGTCTTTTGGTAACTTGGATATTTTCCCTACCGTATCAGATTTCAAAAGAACAGAATCTGGTTCAGAATCTCTGGCCTAATACTAACTCTTTATATCCTATGATCACAATGTTTGGAGGTACACATGTTCTTCTGGAAGTTAGAAAGCAGTGATTGCTAAGAAAAACCACCCAGCACAGGATCGTCACACCAACTAAGAAATTTGCTCCCACAAGAGAAGGACCACCACTGTTCTTATGAGCATCAAACTCATCTCAGTCCCAGTATTACCTTCCTCCATCTCTCCCCAATCCAGCCACTAACTACTAAGCTATTTAAGGAGCAGACACAGTCAGATGCAGTGCAAGCCTTAGAATTTTGACTGAAGAGGATCGGTTATGCTGTCATTATGGTTTCAAGATTTCTTTGCATCTCTGATATCGGGGAAAAAAAAGAATAATTATCTTGTAAGAACATGGAGTTTCTAACCTTAGAGCCTGACTTCAGAAACTGGGATCACTGGCTTAAAATTTAACACAGAGCTGTCCCCGTAGAAGTTATTTTTAACAAGTGAATAAAAGGGAATAAAAATAAGATTGCATAGTTTAATAGACCTAGCACATGTCAGAAATTCTAATCCCCTTACACAACCCTTAGTTGAGAATATGTTCTAATTACACATATGAAAGAAAGCAAAAAAAAAAAAATATACCTTTTATTGCACCCACAATATTTTGGTCTAGTCCTTTCCGGTTGTCATTGAGCCCTCTTTTCCTTTTGCCGTTTGGTAAAGAGTTAGCCAAAGTCTTGTCATCAAAAAATGCACAGACCAGCTTCCTAAAGAGCAGACTTCCTGAGCGAGTATAGTTTGATAATATAGAGTCCAGCTGAGATTTTGGCATGAAGACATCAAAGCCTTCTGCAAGTTGCACTTCTGGCTACCAAAAGAATACAAATGTTTTAATTAAATGAGCATTCAAAGACGTTATTTTACTTCAGTCATGCATCTGGTGAGACTTTACAATCACTTAATCAATCCATGACTCTTTACCCAGCTATTCAGTACCCCAGCAGCCTACTTCATTGAAATCAGACCCCATCAGTGAATAAGCACCTTAAAAGGCAAATCAAATAATCATTCTCATGTCCAGCCACTGTAATAGTTAACAATTACTGACATTAATTCTAGGTGTACAGCTATCAAAAAGAAAGGAGATACCTTTCAATACTGGATAATAATGACAAACCAGAGGATCATCCCAGAGCAGGACTCTTACACGATGGTTTTTTGACATTTATCTATTTTACAGACTCATTTCCCTGGCAAATGATATGAACGAGTGTGCTGTGGGGCAACTGGGCATTTCCAAGAAGCACAAATGCAGGGCTACCAGCCCATCCACATGGGCTCCCAAGAGGGCTCCCAGCACAGACACGGCTCATATGAGTAGTAGTGATGAGCTTGAGGTTGCCCTTGGCTCCAGCACTCGCTGATCATCCATTTCTCCCTCTGTTTCATATTCCTAAAATATGTCCTTAGAAGAGGATGGTGTTAGATAGACAGCTTATTTCAGCATAAAATCCTCAGTGGTAAATCACAGGGATTTACGCAACAGATAGAAAGTGAGATGGCGGCAGAGAGGAAACAAAGTCATCCTGTATTTCACAAGACTCTCATCTCAAGTACGCTGTGGGACAAAGCAGATGAAGGCCTTCAAGGAAGTTCCTTTACTAAGAGTCTTTTTGCTGCCCCTGTCTGTACATATCAGAAATTACAAAAACAATATTTAATCACAGAATCATAGAACAGTTTAGGTTGGAAGGGACCTTTAAAGGTCATCTAGTCTTTGCAGTATTTTCTTCTGCGACTACCTCACAGTGCTTACATAAGACACCTGTATGGAATTACACATCCAGAATGAAGATATATCAAGAATACACTAAAATGTTTACTATTTTATCTGCAAGTTGGCAAGGGAGGAAAAAACAGTGGTCATGATGTGAGAAAGTAAGTTAACATTACAGCTTTGCTCCTAATAACTTGGTCTTTTTTTTTTTCCCCCGTACATGAAAATACATCCACCACAAATACATGCCACGCTTTCAAAGATGTTTACAGAGCCAGAGCAAATGCCATCTCCCATCAAATCACCTGCAAACGTCTTGAGTCTAGACAGAAGAAAGGGCTGCCAATCTCAGAAGGATTTGGCTGCATAACTCTTTTTCCATGGATTTTTAAAAATCAGGATCAAGGGAGTTACAGCAAGTAGAATGTTTTCAAAGCGCACACCGTCGTTGGATAGGCATGTGTATTGTGTGATAAAACTGAAGATTACAATGCTGTGGGGAGCCAGGATGAAGAATCTTAAAATATGCAGGTAGTAATTAAAAAAAATAAAGCTAAAAAAGCACATAAGTTTCTCAGCTTGTTCTGGATGAAAAGCTGTTTTTTACCTTGAGAACTTTCAAAGTGTTGGATCCAGCAAAACAGTCAGAGTTACTCTATTTGACATTTGAAAATTTTCTGATGTAGGTGGGGTTTTAATATGTTAAAACTTTCTGGTGACAGGAAAAACTTTCAAGAGCAAATAAATGTGGGCCAAGTTTACAACTTGGGAAAAATTCTACTTCATGTTAATCTAAAACCAGAATGTAGTTGTCATGGTGATGAAGGTATCCTGTCCTAGTCTGTTACTTGGGTCTTAGCGATAGCAATCGAAGATGACTTCAATGATAAAAGACATGTAGGGCAGACAAATCATCTTCACTACTACAGCTGTAAAATACAATTCAATCCTTACCAGTGCACCAGCGTGGTGAAGTCGTTATTATTATTTTAGTTTTGACTATTTTATTCTTAATATAGGAATCAATTTGTATGTCACTGAAATAATTTGAAGGCAAAATGCTGATTTATTCTTACTTTCCCTTAGTAATAAATTATTCTTCAAAGACAATCAGTACCTAATTGAACTTTCTGATCACTCTGAATTTGACTTCCCAAAAGGAAACACACTTGTTATTAATGATAATCATGGCATAAGGAACTGGTGGGTAAACTATTTAAAATAAAATAAGTAAGAAATGAATGCCTAAGACTTTTGCTGTGCTAAAATTAACAGGCAGCAAATTAGATTTTATCCCAGACGTTTCAGTAGGTTGTACTATGTAAATTAGAAATTATTAGGTTATCAATGAAATATTGTAACAGTAAAACAAACATAAGAAAGTTTAACTAAGAGTAAGATTTCATTATATTTAAAAAGCAGGTTCTCTGATTCATGGGCCAGATTAAGAGTCAGTCTCACAAAGACTTTTTCCTCCTCCATAAGCAGCAGTATTTCATCCCTGCAAATCTGAACTAATTGCACTGGTTTAGGTAGCCCAAATTTTATACACGTTGAACTGAATTTTTTCTTAAAGTTCAATAAATATTAGCAAAATAACAGCAGCAGCAGCAGCCCTGGCGTATGACACAGCACATGCTACAGACAACCTGTGTAATATTCTCAAGGGAACATTTATTTATGGTGCTGCATAAAATGTCTCAGTTTTTCAGGCAGTCAGACGCGCTGGTCGCGAGCACACTAGAGATGCTTCTGTATAAATGGAAAAAGATAATACAGCCATTCATTCTGGAAGAAGTGACTTCCTTTAGCCATCTCAAAATGTTTAAGGTCACATTTTATTTTCACTGTTAAATATATTTATTTCAGAACTCAGCTGTTTTCCTTTCAAAGACAACACAAAACCAATTTGTTTGTCTCAGGCTTCTGCCTCTAAATTTAGTCAAACTACTGTGGCAAGCAGGGGCCAAAGTATGGGAGGGCAGATGAGGACCTGATTTATAAGACCAGTGTTTACTTTTCTTTTTTTTTTCCCTTAGGTCAGATTGGCACCTAAGAAGAACTGTGTCCAGCAATGCCACATGTTCATAAAGTCAAATTAAATTCCGTTGCAAGTACCAAACTATTTTGAGAACTGTGTTTCAGGCTGAACAGAGTGCCACAAGCAAAGAAAAACTGTAAGCACAAATTGCGCACTGGAGATAAATTACCAGCCCCTCCTTGAATCATTGCCTCAAATGTTATTAAGCATAATACTACAAAAGGAAAACCTTTGAAAAAGTGTCAAACTAGTTAGTCTGTATCACTACACTGACTCCGTGGCACGAGACTGCAATCTAATTAGTGGCGTGGCTTGCATCTATATAACCAAATTATCATCGCTGCTCTTTTTTATTATTAGTTCCCACTTCCAGAAAGGTAGAATATTATCTGCTGCATTGTTTTCATTTATGCTTATTGATACTGAATTTAATTATGTTTTTTCTAGCTCATAGTACTTAGGAAATTGGAAACTGCCTGCTCAAAATTAAAAATGTATTAAGAGAAATTAACGATCGGTTTACTCATCAGTCAACTGGTTCAGGTGACATCTGTTTGGTCATTAAACAAAGCCACTCAGCCACCAGATACATGAAATGTCTATCAATGTGTATGTGTCACATGAATCAAGAAAATATGCTTACTGCAATTTTACATGTCAAAACTCTATTTTTAGAGCAGCAAATTTTGTCCCCTTTAGTCACACTGATACACCATCAACAGCACCAAGGCCCTCATCCAGCAACCACAGCGAGGAAGACCAAATGGCCCCATTCACCAAAGACTGAGGAATGGCCTTTATAGAGGTGGAGTCCCTTGAAGCCAATGGGACCAGCCAGGCATGGAACACGGCACATAAACACAGCTTGGCAGGATAAGGGCATACGTGTGGACTGCGTGCGCTCATCAGCAAATGACAGGGTTGTGAGCAGTTTATACACGCAGCACTTTTCACAGGTCCTGATCCCACGGTGGCTCTTGGCAACAGGAGAGATGAAGAACAAGTTTCCACTGCAAGCTCAAACAACAGGCAGCCTTGAACTCAGGGGAGAACTACATGCTCGTGAAAGTTGCAAAAAACCAAACCAAACACACCAAAACTTTTTACTAAGTACTTTTCATGTCTTGCACTGAAGTCTCCATTCAACCCTACCCAAGATTTGCTTATTTATTCTAACAAAAAGTGGAAACACGGGTGAACCTGACTTGAGTACTGATTCTCCTGAAGGAGTCACCGCTTTAAAATCCGCGTATTAAAATATTGACTTACGTCTGATGAAGCCGATTCAAGGATAATTCCAAATCCTGAAACAGGGGTTTCTGGTTTTGGGGGAGGTTCAGTTTCTTGCAGACTCGATCGTTCTGAGTTTGCTGATAGCTTCTTTTCGTTCTCTGCAGAGCTGGGTTTCTTATTCATGGTAATTGGTTCAACAATTTTGAGGGGCAGTTTTTTCTTTTTATTTCTCTTTCTTGATATCGTTGACTTTTGTGCACAAATCAGAGGAACGGGAGGCTGCTGTCTGTTTTGAGTCCCAACTGAATGAAAGAAAGTAATGAACTAAATCTTTAGACAAAAGTACACATATAACCACACAGATGAACCATTAAACTACTGATACACTGAACTTATCTTCTAGATAAGTGGTACAGTTTTCAGGGCTGTCTGTGCATGTGAAACAATTACATTTTATCACCTTTGCAAAATTTTCCAGTCTGTACAACGGGGATAAGGACACTGAGCTCCACCATGACTTTCTTCAAGCCATACTGATGAATAGTGTTTTAGGAAAACTAGGAATACGTGGTTCTTTCTCCTAGTGACTCTTGGATGGTTGGTGCCATTCAGGACTTAAGCAATGATTAATTTGTATATCCTCTTGAATGACTGAGTATCTCACTGGTTTTGAGCAACTTTTCCTGATAAAGTAAGATAAAACAAGTGCTAATGCAATAACAGTTATTTTTATGAATGTAGTCACCAAGTTAATTAGCTCAGCAAGAACATTTCAAGTACCATTATGTCAAGAATGAGTGAAAACACCATTCTATAGTTTAATTCCTGGGAACAAAAAGTAATCCAAAATTGCATCAGTTTGTTTTGCTCATACGCAGAAACTGCCAGTTCAGTTACCTCTGAACTGAGACCATATTTTATATTTATCAATATTCTGCCTTTTCCAGTATCGACAATCATTTGTGTAAATTAAGGCACCAATCCTGAAGTTGTATCAAAGTGAGCGAGACTTCCATCAGAATGCCACAGGGATACAATTATATGGCTGGATGAATCAGTAAGATCAAGGTCAGAACAAAAAAAGCCAAAAGTGCCACACATGTAAATCAAACTCATTCAAGCTACAAGTGAACTACAAATAGTTGTTGTCTACAAAGCTTGAGGAAAAAAACCAAACCTTGTAATACTGTTAATTAAAAGATTTCTGGGATATTTAATTTCTGGCAAGGATTTACAAGACTATAATTTGAAGTTAATCATTCAGACAGAAAGGTGTTTGAATACTATTACACTTTCACTTATATGTTTGCATTTTAGTTCTTTCTTTTAGTAACAAAAGTGCCAAACAATTTTCTTTCTCTTCAAAATCATCATTTCATGCCTAACAGAAAACATGAACTATTCCCAGTGAATCAAGAGATTCAGTAATTAACAAGGTACTTATACTGTAGATACATAATAAACGTTCCTGCTACTGAGGAGCCAGCTCTTCTGGCATAGACCTCAATTCTGTACCTCTCACCCACGAGCCATTTCTAATCATGCACAGAATTTCAATGAAATCCAACCAACTGCGTAAAGAATTCCCCATCCCAGCACAGATTGGAAAACTGGGCTTTCCTGTGTTTCTTTGTAAACGCATGACTTTTAGAAAAGCATTTTTATGTGCATCAACTGGTATTACAAAACCTGTCTGTTCCCTCCTGTCGCTCACTCAAGCATTATATGCTGCAGAGACAAGGAGTTTAGTCAGCCCTTCACTCCACCCATACTTCAGTTAATTACTCAACACTCCCTCTTCTTACAGAGGTCATATCCAGCCACTCTAAGAGAAAAACCTCTGTGGCTCCACTCCCCATCGCTCACACGGGATGGGCAACTCAACTGACAAAATCTCCAGTGTCTCCAACTCCTCATTAGTATTAACACTAGTTTTTTGGAAGCACGGATGCTGCAGCTTCACAGCAGCCTATGATGACTTACCTAACTCCTAGCTGCCATGGTCTTGTTAACCTTGCTGACTCTAGTGCTCTTCTGGCTCTGCCCTGTTCTGTTTCAGCTCCTAATCTAGCAGAAAACCAGACTTTATTAATAGTTTTCCCCAATGAACAGATTATTGCTGGTTCAGCCAGTAGAAAGAACTGGTAAACCAGCCTGAAGAAGGGTGGAGGCCACAACATGCAGCAGCTAGCTCAATTGAGATTACCATGGAGCTGTAACTTTAAAGATCTTTGAAGGAAGTGTTATACAATAACTTTAAGTGGCCTTACATGTTTTTTTTTTTTTACCCCCGAGATTAGTGAACTGCTAAACAGGTAACAGGTAAAGCATCACTTTGCACCTCTGAAAGAATACACCATGACACCAAACTGGGGTGGTTACTGCATATTGGCCCGTCCACTCAGCTCCCGTTACTAATCACATTAGATTTTTTTTTTTTTTTAATTTAGCCTTATAAGATTCCTTCAAGATAATACCCCATGTTACACATAAGGATCTGAGAAGTCAATATTACATTTCCAAGAAGCTTGTGAAATTTTGACATTGAACAATGTGTCAAGAGAGCAGAAAATAGTCCAGGTTTTCCTGAGGCTCCATGTAAGATTTCTGTCTTACTAGGCAGAAATAAAAGATTCTCCTAACAAGATCATAGAATAGTTTGCATTGGAAGGGACCTCCAAAGATCATCTAGTCCAACCCCCATGCAATGAGCAGGGTCATCTTCAACTAGGTGCTTATTATGGATGCACATGCATGTGACCAGTCACTGTACCTGCTTGAATCTGCATCAACTTTCGCATGGTCTTGAGCTCTTGAAGAATAGCCTGTAGGGTTGACTGACAATTACATGTACAGCAGTTTGGTCCAATTGATGAATTCACCATTGGGATTTCTCCTGAAAGAGAGAGGAACAAGATGGGGGAGAGATGGTGTAACCCACACAAGAACACCCAAACAACAATTACAACAATTAGGTGTTTGTAACGATTACCAATATACCCCATCATGAAACTGGATCCAAAGCAAGAAGGCAAACCATTTACAACAGTCCCTTTTAAGAGGAAGCGGCCAGAGTTTTTATCCAGTTACTAGTATGTGCAATTATGTACAGTAAGGGATGCAGTGTTCCATGGGCTGGAGAAGACTGCTCAGAGCAAGAATACAATGCACTTTTCACAGCAGGGCTTCTACTGTCAGGCTCATTCAGCTTGAATAACAATAGCACCAAACCTCATTATAAACATACTCACTTTATCACACACACACAAAAAAGCCCATCTCCTGAAACGGTCTTACAAAGAATGAAGACAGTCTGCATAATAAAGGTTTATGCTGTACATTAAATGAGGGTCTAAGAATTTTTAAACTGCTTGAATGTTACATGTGATTCTTTACCATGTGGAGAATTGAGAATGAAAATAAAATACCCTTGTCAGAGAAAAAAACCCCAACAAAACAAAACCAAAACAGGATGGAAAAGAACCACCAGCAAGGAAAGCTGGCAGATCTGCATTTCTGTTTGCTCTGGTGAGATTGTTTTCTATGGCACGTTTTCCAGTGCTGTGACCTACGAGATGGACTTGGCATAGTTTCCTTTGGGAAATTAATATAGTAGTTCAACAGGTTTTCTGTTTTTTTTTTTTTTTTTTTTTTTTTTTTTTTTCCCCCTAGTAATTCTTACTAGTGTTTAGCTGAATTTACATACTTCTAGTTCTAGCCCTTTGCAGTGCTTTTATTCCTGCCCTGCTTTACAAAAGTTTTGCATCGCAGATCCTGAATTAGGACAGGCTGGAACAGCTGAGAAATTTCCAGCTCTACCAGCATAGTCGTACCCTGCACTTCAGTTTCAAATACCTGTACCTCTCACTTTAACAACGCAAATAAAAATTTCAAAATTCAACCCAACACCTCTCAGTATCTGCTAGAAACAGAGGTCAGATGGGATGCACCCCCCATCGTTTCATAATGTGCTCACAGTCATTTAAATTGATGGCTATTTTACTGCTCATCAAAGCATGCAAGAGGAAGGATCATCGTTTTATGAAGATAGGTAGAAATGGATCTAACAAAAATCATCTTGGTTGGTGTCACATGTGGTAGACTTCAGAGAGCACATTTCCCTTTTTCTTCCATAGCCTGACAGTTATCAGGTGCCCTTTAATCATTACCTAGCTAAAGTGAACATAAGCAACTCATTTAATCTTCGCTTATAAATCCTCCCATTTTTCATTATTACTTTCACTTTCCTCTGAAGACAAACCAGTTTATTACTACTTTTTTAGGTTTGGTTTGTGTTCTTTAAACAGAACTCTCTGATGTCAGACCCACACAGATCCCTTGACTTCAATCCTCATTTGAAATACCACCTATCCCAGCACTCCCACCCTTTCCCTGTTCTTCCGGTGTCTTCCTCCATCCTCAAATCTCCCTTCCTAGGCACCTCCTTCCATTCAGTCCTTCAGGTCTGAAGCAGCATCTATCAGACTTGAGCAAACTGGTGGTCACTCCCCAAAGTGAGCTACTTGTGAAGCTAAACTGATGCATCACTTAAAGACGGCTGGCACCTCCTGGGTGTCACTCTCCTCTTTTCCTCAGGTATTCAGATTGTCCACGCTACTGTAATTACAAATGTTGGTATTTTCAAATATCATCCACAGACAAAACCTGTTAATACTGCATTAAGATTAATGGAGTATTTTAAGAACCTCTGCAAATCTTGGAAATATTCATGCAATACTTCCACTCTTGTCTTCTCTCCAAGGTTTCAGCTGTAAATAAACCAACTTTATAAAAGTAAAGAGCGATCTGGAAAACAGGCTGAGAGTCTCAAATTAAAATAAAGAGGTTACTGACTCAGCAGGACTCTGCCTGGTTTGATCTCGCCCATCCTTTGTAAGCTGTCTATTCACTCAGAGTTCCTTGGGGCATGGATAGGATTTTATCTTTTCAATGGTCCATAAAGTGTTTAGCCCATTGTTACAGGTACAGAGTGAATAAAAATAATGTTATCTTTAGCTCTGCAGCAGATGACTCAGAATCCCGCAACTTGGCTCTGCCAAGACCCTTTACCTATCTGTTACAGGTAGACTTTTAAGTAGATGAGGTTCAAAACTATTCATAAATTAAAAGCATCAACGTATCTCTGTACCTTTCAGTAAGACAAGCAGGTACCCCAGAAATGGGGTCCCAGGAAATTTGGAAAGATTATTAATAGAAGACAAATACATAGTAAGGACATCCTTCCTCCAGTGCTTTCTCAGTTGTTTTAGGCTAATAAGCTCCTTGGGAGAAAGCCTGTCCACTCTCTTGACCACAATCAAATATTCTAGTGTCCTTCTGGAAATAATATCTGAAAGACTACAGCTAGAGACAGGGCTGGTGGCTTTTGTTTCCTTCTTAACAAAGACTCTACATCGTAGTGAATCACATGTGGAAACTTGGACGAACTGTACCAGTAAACACCTGTATATCTTTCTTGTTGCAATGTAACACGTTGCTAATGAAAGCACGCAGGCTCCTGATGGAGAACCAAAGGGTCTATTTTCCCATTGAGGCATGGGGGATTTACATTATAATCCCCATTAGCATTGATAGAAATTACCCATCTAAATCTACCACAGGTACTGGAAATGGGAAAAGAGACCACCAATATTTCAAATCAAAGCAGGGTTCTACTGGCTTCATACATATTCATGAGGGTTTTTTATTTTCTTTCTATCCTCCCTCCTCTGATCAGTTACTGTGTTGTAAGAAACATCTTGTAGAGTGTTCTCAGTCATTGTTCCAAGCACTATCTTTATCATTTTTAGAGGACAAAAGCAAGCCTTTTCAACTTGTTATAAATCAATTTTTAATTTTAAAAGGAGAACAGACTTTTTATTTTTATGAAGGAGTCTTTAAAGAGCCATCTCCCTCTCTTTTGGAAGCTAGCCAGCAGGTAAATTTGATACTGGCTCCTATGACTGAGAGAAGGAGACATCACAAACATGTTAGCTGCTCCCCCCATGTAAGCATCAAGGAGCCCAGGGCAGTGGTTCTTGCAGCTGGGGCTCCTGAGGGTGAATTCACCTGGTGTAACACTGCTGTTGCAAGTTTGTATTTGAAAAGCATGCAAGTGCAAGCCACATGAAAATGATCTTGACATAACCAAAAAGCGATTCAGCTGATGCATCACTGCTGGATTTGCTACAGAACAGAAGAAACTAAACTAAAACCATTTAGGCAGACTCGAGGAGTTTGATCCCTCTAGTAGGGCAGATATGCT
This sequence comes from Megaceryle torquata, assembly GCA_024611175.1. NCBI lineage: Eukaryota > Metazoa > Chordata > Aves > Coraciiformes > Cerylidae > Megaceryle > Megaceryle torquata. The sequence continues at coordinate 61,587 of JANIJG010025413.1, forward strand.
ACTTGCTGTTTGTAGCCCAAGAGGTTTCCACTAAACACAGTGGATCACAAATGTCTACCTAAGATCCCCGACTTGTGAAACTGCCACCTTAAATATGGTTTGGAATAAAGTACTTTGCTTTTCAAGTATGTTCCTCCTCTTCCCTCTGTTGGAACAATACTCTAGGTGAACCTGCTTTAGGGGGGTTGGACTAGCTGATCTCCAGAGGTGCCTTCCAACCCCCACCATTCTGTGATTCCGTGAGTGCTCAGGCTTCCCCTATTCCTCTTTTTCTCTCTTCATCTATTTTTGGCAATACTTTTTTCACGACTGCTTTCTGTATCAGCACCTATTAAATGTCCACGCCAGCTTCTCCTTGAACCACCTTCACCATGCATGCAGATAACCATACTAGTTAGATGGACTAATTACATGCCTATCACACTCAAATTTGAGTAATTCAGCCAGCCTGCAAGAAGTATCTTGGCTTCCTATATGGCATCTAGCCACAATGGACAGAAACAGTTTCTGGTGAATCCAGACTGCCTGTTACAGACGCCTGGACATCTCCCCAGTGATGACCTAGTCCTGACAGCCCCGGGTCATAAACTTACATCCTACCTGAACATTTTTGGTCTGGTGAGTTTAAACACTGTGGTAAGTACCAAGGAGCAGTATCTCCCTTGAGGTATTGTTCAGCATTTCTACATCCAGCTTTTAAAGACTTTGTCCATCCCCCAAGCAGCATCTAAAACACTGAGCTAGATGCTGGGGTTCCCAATGCAAGATATGGGGGCAGTCAGGCACGTTACGCCCAGAAGAGCTGTGTGCTGACTGAGGAGCAGTTTCAGAGCTTGCTCACAGCCCAGAAATGCATCAAAGGTTCTCAATTCCTCAAGACCAGGCTTTGGAGACAAAGCAGTAAAACCGTCTGGCAGGATCACAACACCCCACTGAAGGCAGGCACCTCTCACCAAAGAGCTACTCAGATCATCTTTTCAAAGGTGGCCAGCAGAGAAGGCCCACACCCATCCTTATGTAATAACCTAAAAGATTGCATTCCTTTCTGCAGCAGGACAGCGGAGCGGGAGCGGTGGAAGGTGCCTCCTGGTGCATTTCCCCAAGAGCTGAGAGCCTGGGCATTCCTCCTGCCCAGCCCAAGAGGTCACTCAACAAAACCCTTCTACTGTCTCACAGACCATTCTAACCCACAGGAGATCAATCATCAATCAGCTGAAGCTTCCCTCCTCATACCAAAAATTAAAGCGCTGCCATTTTCTTGCATATGGGGCCAAATCCTGTTAAGGTGAATCAGGCTGAATCAGGCCCCTGAGGGGACAGAGGTGCTGCTCCACCTACTTTCTGGATCCAGGAACTAGGCACCTAATCTGTGCAGGCTCGGGCACTTCTGTGCATGCAGAGAGCTGTCCCTGATTGTGCCCGGGGACTCTCAGGCAAAGTGGGAGACGTGTGATGAATTTCGGGTCCTTCCACATTTAGAAGGTTGTTATGGTGGGATTTTGAGAGCACAGCTTTAGATTTGGATGCTAAATCCCATAAGGTGTTTTCCTGTATCCCCTGGATCTGCAACTTTAAAAAAGACTTTTTTTTTTTTTTTTTTTCCCCCATAAAATAAACAAAACTAGCATGTTTTACTGCAACATCTCTCTCCAGGTCAACTGGTACCTCTGTGTGATCATTGTCTCTGCAGAGAAACAGTCAAATCTGGTGAAACCTAAGGCTGTACGGCTTTACATGCACTGACAGTACTTCCTAAAGTGCAGTACTGACAATAATAATAGGATTTTTAAGTGTTACAAGCAATAAGAATGTGTATGTCTTTAAAGAAGGATAAAAGGCAGATGGTCCTTTTGGGAAGTATGAACACTTCCAGAATCAACTGGAAATTGTCAATGTTTTCAGCTGCAATCTCACAATTTTTTCTTTTCTAGAATGTAGAACTGAGGTACCCCTTTAATATAACTCCCCTCTCTAAATTTAGAGTTGAATATCAGGAGAAAAACTTTCTGGATTTACCTTAGACCATTAAAGATGAGCATCAAGAATCTGGCAGTAAAATTTCTATTATCTGGGACTTAAAATAACAAGAGAAAAGCATTTTAAGGGCACACTGCAATCTACTTTAGATCAGGATTCTCTGCCAGTACAGGATGGACCACACTCTACTACATACTGTTCATAGGTAAGACTCCACCATCTCTTTTCTCCAGTGGTCCCAGAAGAATAAAAGCCTAAGGCTGTGATGGGATTTTCTACCCGAAGTTCAGTGGCCAGTTACAGAGCCAATGCCATCCCCTTATGAAGGTCAGTAGAATCCTGCTCCGCGAGCAGTGTCACAACAGCGCTACGTTAGTCATTGCAAAGAGGAGTGGTAGAGGTTGACATTTAATTAGCCATGAATTTAACAACAATGGCAAAAGCTGTTTTAATAAGTACTGTATTGAAATTAAGCCTGTAACAGCATTGAGCAATTCTGTCCTATCACCAGGAATCCATTTTAAAAGCTAAGACAGATGGTAGTGGAATGCACCGTGCCCACTTTCACACCTTTTCAAAGTGATAACTCTGTGCTCATTTTGTAGACTCTGAACCATAACTGCTTTCAGTACAGCTGTACAATAAATCATCACAACAAAGGCAGAAATTTAGTAAAGTAGAAGGAGGGGGAAAAAAAAAAGTATTATTCTCAGTATCTAATGCAGATCATACCATTGGATGCCACATTTCGTGTTTGATTTTGGAACGTTTTGGATCGAGTTCCATATTGCCCTGAAAAATGGCTGGCTTGGGGGGATAATTCATTCCATGCGCTGCTCTGTGAAGGATGAAGGCTCGCCTGGGACTCTGCAGGAGGATTCAGGCGCTGGGCCCAGGCTAAGTCTAAATCTTGAGGCTCCTCCTTCAGCTTTTCTCCTTCTTTGCCAACTCGTTGATAGATTCTTCCAGTGCTGTCATTCAGTAATCTTCTCATCCCTGTAATTTGTTTTTTAATTTCCCGGCTTTCATCTCCTAATGAAAACAGAGCCACAGTTATCATTGTAAATTAGCAAAAACGGTAATGGGTAGAGATTAGTGATTTCAGATGCCAATAAAAGCTGGAGTACAAAAATAAATAAATAAATACAAGAAAGAAAAGAGATGGTTGAGCAGCCATTGGTATGTACCAGGCCATGCTGTAACACAGTGATGGTTGACACCTCTCATGGTTGAAAGACCTGCTGAACTTGGCTTTCTTGATGCCATTTCTAAGCTTTGATGAGTAAGATTATTTTTCTCCAGAAGGAAATAATAACAGCTACAGCAGTTTCAAATAAACTATCCTATTAAGAGACTGATCTTATTCAGGCATTGACTTCAGTAGATATTTTCCCCCAGTAAAGCCTAAAGGATCAGACCCTTTATGTATCAGTTTGCTATATGCTGAAGGATATATCCTACAAAGAAAAAATAACCCACAAAAAGCACCACACGCGCACACACACACACAGAGCCACACTGCATCTATTGATTTTAATGAACCGGATCAGTTCCTTATTCCATAGAATTTAATAATACTGGATTATACAGGAATAAATTAAAAAGCAGCTAATACTTGTCTAACCATATGTAGCCTAACTGCTGGATGTCTTAAAAATGTAGATTATGGGAACAAAATGAAAATATATACAAGAAAAATGTGACTATTCCAAATAAATTCAAGGCATTTAAATAATAACAATTACATACTTTAATACTCCTGGCACCATTTAAGTATTAGTTTTACGTATGAAACTGCTGATTGCACAATGAATAGATGTGTTTTGGGCAGATAGTAGTTATTTTGCTTGTTAAAGCATGCATTACATTTCCCTAGTAATAAGCAAGTGCTCATAGACCCTTGCTGAAATAAGAAGCTTCTTTTTTTTTTTTTTAACCAGTAATAGAAAGATCAAACATCCTAAGGAAATGCAGTAACAAAGATCATGAAAATGATGTATCAACCTTCCTTTATAGTGTACTTAACAGTAACGCCTGGTATCCTCTACTCCATTTACGTTTCTGCTTCCCAAAATAAATTTTTTTTTGGCAAAGCAACAGTGCAAAGGAAACTTCAAATGTAAGAAACCAACCCTCCAAAACCCAAGATGCAACACACATCATCTCTGGTTCCACAAGGTGCCATGCACATCAACTTTATCAACTCAACAGCACCATTCGGTTGCCTAAACTTAGGTGCACGCTTAGGCAGCTGGCTACACCAGACAGCCAAGAGAGCGGCAACCCCGTCCCCAGCACGGGCCAAACCCAACGTGGCTGGGACACATGGCAAGGCCGGTGTATCCCGGGATGTTCAGTACCCAAAGAGGGAGTTTCTGCTCCAGGAGGTGAATAAGCAGGAGAGATGGAACTGCACAATCTGCTCCAGCATCTGCAGAGTCAGAGCATCTCCTGCTTGACCTGGTACACCACTTCCCTTGGCCAGCATCAGCTGGCTCCAGCCCACCCCAGCGAGGAGAGGGGGAAGTTTGCAAGAAAGCTTCTACTCCAAACTTAGAAAAATATTTGTCAACCCTGTCCAGTGATACTCTAGCACCGTCTCCACTCCAGCTAAAGTGGTGACAAAACCTCTTTGCAAGGAAGTTCTGCACTGTATTTATTTTGTTAGTTTGCTTGAGGACTTCTGTGCGTGGGTGTGATTTAATTAACAAATCACAGCAACAATTCCTTTAAAATGACACTTTTTGGCCCCTACCCAACCAGGGATTGACTGTTTGCAGTTCCCAACCTCCAGAGGCCAGAGAGTACTGCTGGACTGTGATTATTGAGATGCTTGGACCCATGGACTGAAGGCTGTGTGTCTCCTGTAAATGGCTGGATCTGCCCATATCCAAGCTCCAAATGCTCCCATCACACCAGAACATGAAGCAACCTCTTACGATTGTACCATTTGGCACTACGCCTGCCTCTCGGAGTTTTACATTGGCAATATAGATTTGTATTCAATAGCAAAATGTATCTGAGTGTCAAAAAAGCTTCCCACCCATCTCCTCCTGTCAGGTGTAGCAACTATGTGCTACATGGCTGGTCAGGTGACACAGTGTTAGAAAGATTAAATTTCCCTTACCCAATTACATAAAATATTAATGTTAATTGAGCTTATTCAGCCTTGATTCCGGTCCCTTGTTCCTTCATATAGAAGCCTTTCTATACAGTGACATGAGCATACTTCCCTCTGAACAGAAAAAACCCTACCTCTATGCTACAGAAAACCTTGAACTTGCATCCTATGCAATCCCTACTTTAAACAGGGAGATTCCTCCTTTGTGAACTTGTTTGTTGGGTTTTTTATTTGTTTGTTTTTAGGGATTTTTCTGTTTGAGTTTTTTTGCTTTTCTTGTTTTGTTTGGTTTTGTGATTTGTTTGTTTTTAAAAAAATGTCTCTTCTGTTTTGTAAGGAAGGGCCTTAAGAACATACAGGCTATAAGCTTGACTTAGTTTTCAGTGGACGTTTACATCCCCCCTCTCCCAATCATGACTTCTTACAGCTTTTAATTTGTAACTGGCCAGCGACAGCAGCATCCTTGCCAACACGAGCAGGGAGTAGCTAATGTCACATCGTGTGAACCTGCAGGCAGGCGCACGAACAGTAACAGATTTAACTTCTTGCTCTCTGGTTATCTCATTTGGCTATGAGCTCTAGAGCCCAATGACAGCGTTTTGTTATCAGCTACTCCACTGATGATGATTTTCACAGATAACAACCGTGTAATTTAAAGTTGGGAGAAAAAAAAAAAAAAGGAACAAAGATGGACCTAGAGAAAACCAAACAGTTCAAGCTTCTCTGTCCTACAAAGAGCCAACATTTGTTTTTAAATGTTCAATGAGATAATTATACAGCAGGAAGAAAAAAAAAAAAAGTAATTTATGCCATCAAAATCTGCATTACCTATCTGTGAAAAGCCTCCTGAGATAGATGTTGAGGCCTGGGAGGAGTGGTGCATGTTTCATCCTCTCCCTTTTGGTCTTATCTGAAACTAAGGAAGTTACTCACAAAACATTGAAACACCTACAAAATACTACTCAAAATAGGTAAGCGTAGCAAATTGCAGCTGGTTTTAACTTGTACATAAAGATGGTAGTAGTCATAGCAAAAACATATTAACAATTTTTTTAAATTACTATTATTGTTGTTCCTATGATGGCTCCTTCTATACAACCTTTTTTTTTAAGATTATAGTCAGGCAATGTGGAAAAAGGCAAACAAAAAAAGCCATACAAAGACCTTTCATAAATACTATATCAAATAGTCATAAAAAGTAATTTCCCCAAAATTCATTTCAATCTCTCTCCTTACTGAAAGCGTGCACAGAGTAAAAACTTCCTGCTTTGAAAGCTGTAAAAATGTTTAAAATTACAAATGCACAAAACCAACCCAAACTGTCCTAGGATGATGCACCACATGCTAAGTGTGCACCTACCTGAAACAACTGAGCTCTAAACAACTCCAGTTTGATAATTGATAATTAATTCCATTCTTTGCCCTCATATGGCCAACCATCTTTTCATTGTTACGCTTATTGAACTTAATATAAATATAGCACACTGTCTACAAACAAGTTATTATACTTCCCCAATTTGTCACATATTATCATAGTGCTACAAAGACTTATAAAGTGATATGCAACCATATGTTAAAATATTTATTTTAACATATGGTTATGTTAATAATTTTATTCCAGTATTAGCAAAGTGGTAACCACAACTGTAATTAACTTAGGTGTTTTAAAGTGTATAAGTGAGCAAACAGAGTTAAGGTTGGACAATCATCTGTATTTGATGTTTTCTTCCTTTGACATATATAAACAAATAACATTGTCTTGGGCCAATATTTTGCAATTAATGAATTTATTTTTAACATTTATGCTTCTAGTTGGGAAATCTCCATGAGTAGTTGACTTTTGATACAGTTTGGTTTTCTATGAATTAGCATCTATTTTTATGTTGTGTTGTGTTTTGGCAGATGAAACTCCTAGAGAAACTTCTCCTTTCCTGGCTATACAAATAGGGCATTTTCCTCCATTGGGCTGCCTGCTGAAGGTACTTTGTATCTCACAGATTTCGACCTTTGTGTCAAATTAGGCTGAAAAGTGGTGGCTGAGTTCAGAAGCTACAGAGAGGATAGGAACATCAGCGACAGGCAGCCAGACAAGCAGATGTGAGCTGGCAACATTATCCTGGTTTGTAAGGAAACAAGGCATCAGAGGTGAGAAAAAGTGGAAGTCGCTGCGTATGGCTTGAAAAGCTCAATAAAAAATAATAAATAATTGCAGCAGGTTATATAATCAAACATATTAAATGCCCGTTTATTAGACATCACTTGAGTGCTGCTCCTCCTGGAAGAGGGCCAGTAAAACTCATGTGCTGTGTCTGAAGATTTTGCAAGGGCTAGTTCAGAGCAGCTCCAGGAATGGGGAGGCACACGCACGCAGGGCTCCCGGCACCGCTGCACAGCCAGGCTGAGCTCACCAAAACGCCTTCTGGAACGTCAGGTGATATTCAAGTATTTCCCTCAAAGACAGATATCCTACAAGGGAGCTGGCATCCCCTCTCAGCAAAAACTAGACTCACATCAAACCCCAACTTTCAAAACTCAAGATATTTTTGCCACTGTCATCTTCTAGTGCAGACAGTCCCAAAATAGAAAATGGTTAAGGCCAGCATGGGGAAAACACAGAAGCCATGTGCATGATTCGTTATTGGATCAAAGGTTTCCTAAATCACATGGAAAGTTGTGACTTCTCTGTGGATAATGTGAATTGGGCATTTGTGTAGCTAAACTGATGGGGTAAGAAGGCACTTCTCAAATCAGTGGTCCCCAGCCTTTGCTAGCACATGAGGACCTATAATGAACAAGTAACACAGGCAACAACACGCTTTGCAAATTAGAAACTTAAACCCCAAGTCAGCGGGGAGAGCCATGGTCACGAACAACATCAAGGAGTCACACAAGCAGCATGAGTTATGAGCCAGGGACTCTGACTACCCTAAGCTAACATATAGGGACATTCAAGCTGTCTTAGCTGTGCTGTCTTAGCAGTGCTCTAAACCATCATTTAAAAGCACCTACCTTCATCTCACCACACAAAGCACTGATATTATTACCTGCAGCAAAGCTGGATCATCCTCAAATTAGACCCCCAACTTCCAAACCAAGCATGGAACTACATGAGTTGATTGACACCCCACATATGATGAGAAGTTAATAAGCATTCCATAAGTTAATGGAAACAAAGCAATTCACAGAAACAAACCCAGGATCAGACCCTGGGAGCAGTCAGGATCTGTGGGGTTATTTCTCTGGAAGCTGTAGCAGCCTAGGTGGCCTGGCCACCGCCACCAAGTAATTTTTGAAGAGCTTAGTGGCACGGTTTCAAAACACCCAAGAGGAGCAGATACAGAAGCGTAAGTCACACACTTTCATGCCACACGGCAGCAGCTAAATCACTTGGGAAAGGAAAAGTGAGCAACTGTTCGATAAATGTATATATTAATGGGGTCGTATAATTAAAAAAACCAAACAGATATGCAACAAATTCCCCAAGTTCTTGGAAATATCCCAGGTCAAGATCATGCTTCGGCCCCAAGGGGAAATGCTTTACAAAGTCAGATCTGGAGAACAAAGATACATAAAATTCCCTTTTATGCAGCCTTAATTACAGAAGCTACTATTGCAACCATCAAACTTGGGATATAATTCTAGTAAAACTAACAAGCAACTTCACAGACTTGTGTTAAGTCAACTTTTTCTCTTTGAATAAATTACAAAGGACATTATTTCTGGGACAGAATAAATTCTTGAAATTAGTAACTTACGCATCTCTCCCCTACTCCAAGAACACATTATTTATTTTTACCCTGACATAGCAAAGTTATTAATCTGCTGCCTTCCATTTCAACAATGCGAAGTGCTGTAAAATGCACAGACACCTGCATTACAGTACGTTTCAGTTCCACTTTATATCAGTCATAAACATCTCTGTTTTGGACACCTCTTCAAAACAAATGCGCCAAGCACACTGTGCGTAGCATTCGATTTTATGAAACTATAAAAGTTCTTCACTGTTAATTACACAGACAAATGTCTCATCACACATTTGATTACCAGGATAATATAATTAGTTTTCTACATTAACCTTTCAAACACAGAGACTGAATTTCAAGTTGAAAGCATTGTAAAAACACTCAGTCTGGAGGTATATCATATTTCCACTTTTTTGTGATGATAGTAAAATATTAAGACTGAAAAATACCAGTGTGGTGTATGCAAAAAGATATACAGATATATGTATTTTATAGACAAGCTACGTTTAACCAGCACTGTCCACAAGATGTGGGTGTGCAGCCCCCTCAGGGGCTTGTATTTATTTCCAAGTCTGGGTGAGCAGCCCTATGACAGGGTATAAGCTCAAGTCAGGTCTGTCTTAAATCTTGTCCATCTTCGAGGTTTGAGTACTTCAGTCTGGGCTGCCTCCTCCTTGGCAGGTCGAGCAGTCTCTCCTGGTATCAGGTAACAAAGCCCTTCCCTTCAAAATAAAGGGATGCCAGTCCTCACCTGCAAAACACAGCAGCAATATGCCCCCCCCCCCCCCCCCCCCCCCCACCCCCCCCCCCCCCCCCCCCCCCCCCCCCCCCCACTCTTCCCCTTCTGCCGCGGTGGGCGTCGTGTCGTAGATCTTGTTGGACT
>JANIJG010025413.1:71320-87321 GCA_024611175.1 Megaceryle torquata
CGCTCTCCGGGAAGAGACCACCACCCCCCTTAACAAGAGAGTGCAGGGCCACACCTCCCTCCACCCAAAACCAAGCTGCCCCCCCCCCCCCCCCCCCCCCCGAGTTTTGTAAAGGCTGTGTTTAGTATGTCCTTAGTCTAGAAGGATGGGACTTCTTGTTTACAATCTTATCAGAACAAAGGATCAGAGGACAGTACAAGCTACCACACCTCCCACTCCAACACTGTGTCACATGAGCAACCTTCCCAAGCTCCATTCAAAAAGCAGTTGGACTTTACACCATCGCAACTGTCAGAGGTCACATCCAGTACCACATTCTTCTAATTGTGCTGAAGCTTCCGCCAATTTTCAGCCTACAAAGGCCTGCTTTGCCTGTCTGTGTTGGTACAAAGAAGATCACCTGGGTTCAACAGGTCTTTCCTGTCCTCTGACCCTTAATTTACCTGCATCTTAAACAAAATGATTCTTCCAATTTACTGGTTTACTCTAGAAGCTCCCCTCTTCTCAACAGTGCATCTCTTCACTTTCAGTTCATCATTCTCAACTGTGCAACTAAAACACACGCACATCCCACTCCTGGTAAAGCTTCACTCGTTTATACACTGGCATTAACATTTCACCTTTTCTGAAGGTAATAGTTTCAGTGATGTATCTTAGCATCCATTCACACCCTGAAGGCTGCATCCCATTGAAGTTTCAACAGCTGATCACATGCATCAGATAAACTGGAGAAAAAACCTAAACTGTGGAACAAACTTGACTCTAAAACAACAAGTCAGAATGAACATCCTTCTGGGATGAATTTTGGCAGAGAACAGTTAAAATAAGTGAAGCAGCGATCAGTGAACAAGATGCCAAGCTGGGGAAAGTGTTGTGATCCCACCACCCCTAAAGCACAATGAAAAATTGCTCTGTGCAATGTGAAATTCCTTAAAGGAAAGCTGGAATGCCAAATGCCACTCATCCCAGATCCCTGCTGAAAGGTGGGAGCTCAGATTTCTAGTGTTTTCAGCTGAGTTCAGGTCCTCACACTGCTTTTTCTACATCTCAGACCACAGCCTTTGTCATTAGGAATCTGGATAGAAGAGGACACCAAAGTAACCTATTGAAAATGGAGAAGGTAATGTGAGCTCTGAGTAACTTACTGAATTAAACCCAACCCACAAGGAAAGAAAAAGGAAAAAGCCTAGTCTACAAATCTTGTGTGGTCATATGTCATTCAGACTTGTCAAAACCAGCACGCTTTGAGGCAATCTAGAAGTTGGGCACTCAGGACATCATCAGGAAATAGCATCTTTCTTTTCATAGCCAACTGAAGCTCCCAGGACTGTAACGCTATTTCAGTACCTGATAAGGAAGATCCTTGATAGGACTCACATTCTTAAAGGTTAAATTGTGACTGGCACTTGAAATAGGTCAACTTCAGGCACTTAAATGCCAGAGCACATTCACTCACAATGAAAAGCTGGGCATACTCAAAAAACTACAACCAACCGAAGTCAAACTTGGATACACCACTGCCAAACCAAAATCAAAATCAATTGGCCTGACTCATGGTAAGTACGTTTAAGCACAGACTCCCGCGCATGCTTAGAAACATCCTGGCTTAAGCAACTGCTTAACTCCTGCCAAAGCTTTATCATGATTTAAGGTTGGAAGCGAAAGCATTCAAAGTAAGCCTCTCGTGGAGCTCACTCCATCAGGTTTATCAGACTTCACTGAAAAGTGCTTAGAGAACATGAAATCCAAACACAAAGCAGAGCAGCCACCTTTGCATCTCCCTGGAAATTGGTGCAGGGAAGAAATATTTGCTTGAAATCCTAATTGTGAGAAGCTGAGAAGGCAATCTTTACTCAAGCTGTCACCCCCGTGTAAATATTCCAACCATCAGAAGATTCCATGCTGCCCAAGGCATCCTCCTATTCTCTATTTGCTGCTGACCTCTAAAAAGAGGATGTGGCACTATGAGTTAAGGAGACAAAGCCCCTTTGCACACAGCCTGGCTTCAGGTGCTGGTTCACACCCTCGGGACCAACGCTTCTTGCTGGCTCCAGGGGACAACACCCACAGACTACAGAAACCTTGAATCACCCATAGGTGTAGGCTCCTGGTGCAGCTAAGGAGAAGCAGACACCCACAAATTTATCACTGCAGAGGCACCTGCTTTCTCCAAAGACTGAGCAAGGTGTCCAAGTGCTTGCTTTATACAGCATGAGTCATTATAGTAGCTCAAAAATCTGGTCCTTGCTCCTCTGAATTTGGCCTGTCAAATTTTTACAAGAGGTGCTTTACCCAAGTGAGGTCCTAGATGTGACAGGAGAGGGCTGGAAGCAGGAAAGGAATAAACACTCTGCAGCTGAAGAGTTATATGGGACAAAAAGCACATGGGCAGGAAAGATAAAGGTTCACTGATAACCAGTCCTATCATGCCATAGTATATATCATGCTACAGACTCTATATTACTTCTCTGTTTTCTTTACACATTTTTAACTGTTGATTTAATTTAATTTTGCCATGGCAGGATTAGCAGGCAAGCTACAGAGGTGAAAGGACATTACACTAAGACAGCACATTAATCCTCTATCCCACCCAAGGCAGAAGCAAAACCAAACAAATAGCAGCTTCCTGGAAATTGAATTTCTGTTATCCAGATGTCAAAGATGTAATACCCCAATTACACCAACTACTGCCAGTGAAGCATGCCAGCGAATATGCGATGTAAATGGGGTGAGCACAGAGCTGCAAAACTGCAGAGTCAGCATCTGGCTCTCTGAGTGAGTGATAATTAGCACTGTGTGTAGACACTAATAAACATTTATGTCTGAAATTACAACTTTTAGCAGTGTTAATAAAGGATATATTGGTAATTCGTAGAATAAAAGGCTCTTGAAAAGAACGTCATATTAAACAATGGCAGGCGCTTCCTGTGCTTGCACAGGGAGTTTTTTTCCTCCCTAATTGCAAATGGCCACGCTATGTGGCTCAGAAATTAATCAACACAAGCACATACCTAAAAAAACTGGTTGTGTTTCTTTGGTCTCTCCATTAACATCATTGCTGTAGTCAGAGATCTTATATATCTCATGGTGGTAATCTGGAATGAAAAACGATAAAAAAAATTAGAACACAAGTGATCTGGAAAAAATGAACGCAGAACGCATTGCTACAGTTTTACTACATCATTTATCACTACATCTCCAGTTTAGTTCACGTACATCAAATTAACCACAGAAAATGTGCTCTGTATCAGCACCTCCTAAAAAAAACTTTGCTCACATTGGAGAGACTCAGCTCAAATATTTCACAGATTTTATGGAATAGCTATGCCTGCCCTAAATTACTGTGTTCATTTTCACAGCAAATTATCCCACCAGATGCCAATTATTTGGCTTTTTGCTTTACAGATGGAAAGCAGATTTACAATAAAATCTTTACCTTCTCAGAGACCAAGGGAAACTTTCAAACTTCACCTCAGTAAGAAAATCAGTGATGATCACTCAGGTACACTGACTCATACTGGTGTCACTGGCCTCTGAATTCTGAAGAAAGGAGGATCAGGGACACCTCAGGATATTCACCTACAGAAAACTAATGTCTGTGATGACCTTAAGAATAAACATCCGCATCTCATATTCAGAGATGTTACAGGATCAAAAATATATAAATAAAAAAATTCACCATTGCATTTCTATTTCAAATACAAGAATGTTTTGCTGTGGAGGTCTTTGCTGTAATCCCAGGCAGGTGTTCCGTAAATCCAGAGCTTTGTTTACATGTGTGTACAGAGGGAATAGGAAGTCCAGGGAAAAAAAAAAAAAAGTGTCAAAAGGCAGCTCCCCTGGATGCTATTTCTGACTCTGCTATTGGCACACAGTTTGTCCTTCGGCAAATCGCTCAAGACTGAACAATATATTCAGTGTCTTGAAACAGCCACCTCCCCACCTAACTCCTTTAATGCCCTCCCAGTTCCCAATGCTCTCAGCTACTCCCTCTGTAAAACTGCCTTGCAAAAAGTGAGATGGAGATTAACTCATGGAAGAGCACTTTGGGAGGTTCACTTAAAAGGCACCACAGAAACTGAAGGCAGCATAAGCAGCTCGTCCTCCTGCAAGCAGCACACCAACACCTCTGACAAAACAGCTACAGGATCAGAAAGGTCCCCTGGAAGTCAAACTTTTTTGTTACGTGCTGCTTATTTGTACTGCATGACTGTCCTGAGGGCACAAGAGGAGGAACAACCCAATAAGTAAACTAGAATTGAGCTTAACGCAGCAACGCAAAAGAAAGAAAAGGGCCTGGAAAGAAAATAAGGGGGAAAAAAAAAAAACCACAACAGGGAGTTGAAGAGGTCAGAGATGAGGTGCTACACAAAGGGTTCCTCTGCTACTGAGTACACCCAGTGAGTGAAACGAGTAAAGGTGAAGTCTGAGATACGACATTGAGGAAGTAAAGGTGCCTTTCATAAGACTAAAAACTACAGGATTTATGTTGACAGCCTTCCATGGTCATTAGCTGTCCTGTTGAGGAAGGGGAATGACGGAGCAGCTTGGTGGGCATCTGGCGGCCAGCCATTGTCAACCCACCATGCTGTGAATTTTCATCCTCTCGAGAGTGTTCAAGATCTGCCGGCTGTATGGGGAAACTAGGAATTAAATGGTTTCCAGACTTGTGGTCCTTAGACATATACATTACATGTGGTTTCTTCTCTGCTACTTCTCTCGGTACATCCAGCTGGCCGCAGTATTCCTCTATCTTCAGCTCCTGCCTTAAAGTCACCACATTTCATCCGAGAGGCGGCTGAGGAATGGATTTCCTCTCAATCTGGTCATTATTGATTGGCTCAATAAAGTGCTCTGAAGTTTTTTGGGGACAAAATAAGCCCCGTATGTGCGCGCATCATCAACAGATGGTCTGCTACCAACCAATTGACACAGCGTAGCCTTTTCTCTTTGGTTTTCCTTCTTCTGCCTCACATGTCACAGTCCAGGCACTGCGAAATCCATATCAATTTCACAACAGTAAACACTAAACTGTGACATTACAGAATGACTCCTGCAAGAGGCAAAGGCCAATTACAAGAGACAACTATTTATACATAATTATCTTTCTAATCAACTGTGATAGAAAAAGAGTGTGCTAGTGCAGACTCATATGCAAAATGTGATTTTTATCTCCTCCATTCTCGAAGTACAAAGACATAAATTTCTCCCTAGGATGTGTTTTTAGTGTGGCTTTGTATTTGACTTTCCATGTCCAAAAAGAGACCCCAGATAAAGTAAGAATTACTATTAATGTACTGCTGTAACTGAATTTACCTATTAAACCAAGGTTAAATAGATCATCTCATACACTGAAGCATATCTAAACCTCTAACGAGCAGCAACTGAGAACTGGTAAAATAGTCATCTGTTTCTGATAGCACACATTATTTTTACAGCTCCATTAGCACAGAAATAAAACCATGTCTTCAATTTCAGTTTTGCTTTTCCACCTGTTTCACTTCCACCCCCCAGGCTCCAGCCCAGTCTTGCACTAACTCTGCCTCCAAGTTGGGTGGGAGCACGTTCGATATCAAAACCCCGCACACCAAACGTGTTCTCAGTAGAAATGAAACCCTTGATGGGTTTGCTAATGTGCACAGATCTCCAATACATTGCAGACAAGTCTGATGGGTCATGGTCCCTCTAGTTTTTACCGGGGAGTGTGTGTGATGCTCCAGACCCTGCTGTGATGATACAGTCATTATTTACTATTCCCACCAGGTGAGTTTATTTTCACCTTTAAATTTCTTTGCATCAAACATGATTTTGACAAGTGCCTGTGAAGACATCACTCTTGAGGCAGCAAGTCTTGACACTTGTGTGTGTTTTTCCCCTCTTTCCTCAGTGTGACATTACACCCAAGCAGTCACCTGCCTTGAACTTGGCATGCAGGACACACACGGCGTTTCATGGAGATATTCCCATCCAATACTTGGAAATACAAAAGGAAAAAAGATCTCAAGTCAAATCCATCAGGGCATAAAGATCTCATCAGCAGGAGAAGGGATAGAGCCCCAGCCAAAATAAATCTGTAGGGCTAGGATGTCCACCTGTTAAAATGCCTACCAGCGCTTGGATGTTTTTATTATTTATTATTAAAAAACAACAAGACTGAAACACAGAGCTCTGCTGCTTCCCGACATGAATCCAAATACTTCCTCCCCACGATCTCTTTTAAAATATCCTCTTTTCCAAAAGCAAACACACCCCGAGCGAACAAGTTACATGCCAACGGCTCTCCCCTGCCCACGTACAATTAATTAGCTGCGTGGATTTTTAATAAAGCAACCTCTATTCGGCTTTTCTTTGAAATACGCAGTCAAGGGGAGGAAAAAATCCCACCCAAAACACAATAAATCCACAGGAGTTGCATACTAAGAAGGTCCGTTGCTGCTCAAGTGTCATTATTTTTTTGCTGGCTTCCTGATTTTACATTTTCTCCCCCCCCCCCAGCAGGATTTAGCACGAAACACGATCCAACTTTATTTTGTGCAAGGATATGCCTGGAAAAAAACACGTCCACCTTTCTGGGGTTGTTTTGTTGGGTTGTTTTTTTTTGGGGGAGGTGGGTTGTTTTTGAACAACACGTAACACAGATGCAAAATAATAACTAAAAAAAAAAATAAAAGAGGGAAGGGGGGGCTAAAAGATAAAAAAAAGAAAGAAAAAAAAAGAAAAATTAAAGGCGTGCAGTGGTTTCGGGGAGTTCAGCCACAGGATTGCGGAGTTAAATAAGCGATACGGGGAGGGAGAGGCGAGACGGGGAGCGGGAGCACTGGCGTTTCGTAACGCCCCGCTCCCCCCGGAGCAAAAGTCCGGGCTGCCCCCGGCCAGGGAACAAAGCCCGGGCCGCCCCCTCCGCCCCCAGCCGCCGCCGCCTTACCTTCGTTGATCAGTTTAAAGCTTTGGGATTTCCTGCTTCTCTTCCTCTGGGTGAACTCCATGGTGCGGGCAGGAAGGAGCGGGGCGGCCGGGCGGCCACCCGGCGGTGGCGGCAGGACCAAGGTCCGTCTCTTTAATCAGCAAAACACGCGGGGGTTGGGAGACGGCGGCTCCGGCGGTGAATAAAGGGATCCGGGACAAGTTGGCTCCGGTCTTTCCCCCCCTCCTCCCCGTACCTCCCGCCCCAAACTTTGAGGGAAAGCGGGGTGCGGCGGGGGGAGCCCCGCGGGGGCGATGCCAGGCAGCGCCGCCGCCGCCGCCTTCACCCCCGCCGGCTGCGCGGCCGCGGCCCGGCGGTGAAGGGCGGCCCGCAATGGCTCGCCGCCGGCTCCGGGACCCCGGTGCCACCTGCTGGGGGAAGGCGGCGCGCTGCCCGGCGCGCCCCGCGGCGGTTCCGCCAGCCCCAGCCGTCAGCCGCCACCCTGAGGCCGGCCCGTCGCCACACGGCACGCCGGAGAAAGCTGCCGGCACCCGCCGGGCCCCGCCGCGGGGGCGGCGGCGAAGGGGGATGGAGGGAGAGGGGCCGAGAGGGCAGCGCCATTTTGTGTGTCCCCCTGCCGCCGCCTCCGCCCCCCTCACCCGCCCCGCTCTTCAGACACCCCCCCGCCCCGTTCCCGGGCACCGGCGCGCTCCCCCTGCCGTGCCCCGCCGCCGTCACGCGTTCCCCTGCCCGCCCCCGGGAAGGCGCTGCGGCCCCGCGGCTCCCCGGCGGGCGGGGGGGGGGATGCCCGGCCGTGAGGGAGCGGCGGCCTCTCGGTGCGGCCTTGCGCCAACGCCGGGCGCTCGGGGCCGCTCCGCTGCCCGCGGGCCCCAGCGCCAGCGCTGGGTGTCCGGAGGGGCTGAGCGGGGTGGAAGTCATCGCGTTTAGAGGGACCGGAGGCGTTCCCGGGCCAAGATCCGGCGGCGATGGGGTTGAACTTGGCTCTGGTGGGGCCGCCGCTTGCGGAAAGTAGGCAAAGCCCAGGAACGGGGCTTGGCTGGCGCCGAGAGCTCCTTATTACCGTCGTTTGCAGCGATTATCGCAACATTGTCGCGGCCCAGGGCCAGGGGGAGCGAACTGAACGGCCGGCCGGGCCGGGAACGCCGGGCTGCACCCACCCGCATTACTTAAACGAGAATCGCTGTGGCAAGAGGAAGAACCTCAGCCCTCCAGAGCAGCGAGATACAGCGCGTCTGGCCACCCTCCGATGGTCAGCAGGAGGTCACCGCATCCGTACGGGTGGCCCAAACACAGCTGAGATCGGTGCTTTGATTTACTCACCACTTGACACCTTCAGCCACACTCGCAGTTCGCTTACTGTACTAAATTCGTTTCTGGTGTAGTGTTACCGTCAAGAGTGCTTTTCCCAAATTAGTTGGTGTCCCTTCTTTTTACAGTCCAGAGTGCGTTTGCCTGTTGCCTGTAGAGGAAGGACCCAGGCTAATTTTACAGTTACAACTCCGGATGACTGGAAACACAGCTCCCATCATCGTCTTGTGTTTTCCGTATAGTCAGGCTGTGTTATGACAAGGAGAAGAGTGTGTGATACTCGCGTACGCCTACTCCAGCAGATGCAGATCTTCCCTTAGTCTCTACAAAGCACCCAGGAGAATCCCACCGGCTCCGGTAATGTTGACTGACCCAATCACTTGGAATAATGACCTAAAGTTAGTAAAGGGAAAGCAAATTGAGTATTAACAATAGTGATTTGTGTCAGAGCTGCATGCACACATGGTCAGACCCGAGTTGTCTTGTGCAAGGTGCTGTCCAAACACCACACAAAGTGTGCCTGGTTCCCAAAGGCAGTATCTGGAAACGGGCTTAATGGTGAAGCAATATCAGAAAGTATGCCTAATGGTAAAATTTATTAAGACTCTGGAAAATGAAATTCATGAGGGAGGTTATGGAAACATCACGGATTGGGTGAGGGTGTAATTTTCTATTAAATTGCTAAGTGGAAAATCCCAGAGGCAATCAATATGCTACTTTTGGAATTTTTCTAAACTTTGCTGTAAGACTTTGTGAAAGGAAACTGGGCTAAAGTACTATTTAAAAATCCTGCATTATATATTTTTGGGAGGATGCTGAAGCAGCAGAGGTAGGTGGATGTCATACACTGGTTGCTAAATTGTGTGGGTCCAATTAATCTCTGGTACAGCGCAGCAAGCTCAGGTCTGAAATGCAGCAGCAGTGTGTCTGAATTGCGTTGTACAGAAAGAGTATTTTCTCTTTCTTTTTCTTTTTTTCTTTTTTTTTTTCTTTTTCCTTTCCCAGTCTGCTGACTCCTGTCTGCTAACTTTATTTACAAGTCTTTGAGCATTGCTGAAAGTGTCGTGTTTGAATCTCATCCTTTCCAGGACAATAGGAGAATTTTATAAAGCATAAGGCCCTCATTTACTGTTCAGCTCACATGATGGCCTTCACCCTGCATTTGCCAAAGGAATGTGCTACAAAAATAAAAAGATCTTTTCTGTTTTCCTATGTTAGTCAATTTTCTGAAATATTTTGGTGTATAGTTTATGAAAAAGCAATGGCAGTGTTTTATCAGCTGCTCTCTTTCTCATTTTAGTTCTTCTTTCTCTGTGTTGGATTTTTTTTGCTTAAAGGGATGCCCATGATTTGGGATGACATTTCAGACCTAACGCTGGATGCTGCAGTTTCAAGTAACGTTTTACAAAAGTTAGCACACCCCCTTTTTCATTATTTTTTTTCTTCCTTTTGCTTCTTTTGAATTGGATTCATTCTTTCCTACGTGCAGAGTAAGCCTGATCCTGCAAGCAAGCCTAAATACGGTTACTTGGATGAGTAACTCCTGCAATTTTCATTTATGAAAGTATTAGCCCATTTGGGTACCTCGGCACCCATCCTGTCATCTCATCTGTGTAAAGTGAATTAGAAATTAGGACAAGGTGACTTTAGGTCAAAGTCTTCTAGTTATCCACACAACATGAAAGAGCAGCTGGTAGCTGAAATCCAAGCATTCCATCCTGTACTGCTAATGTTTCTCTGCCATGACAAAAAAAAACTCCTTCAAGAACTCACAGGCTCCTGGGTACAGTAAGTTGTGAGCCTGTTGTGGGGCATTTTGGGTGGGTATCCTACAACTGGACTTGGGACTATCTGCTCATTTGTCATGGGCCAGCATCACATTATTCTATCTGGAGAAATCCGGAGATGAAAGTCTTCTTTATTCCCTTAGAATGGCTGCCTTGTGTCACCCTCGATAGTCGCCGGCTGCACCGCTGTGGCAGCCAAGTGACTCGGGATGAAGTGCACTGGCTCCGAGGGGCGACTGGCTTTTAATTTCATCTTCTATTTCGGTTCACGTCTCAGTATTGGATCTTTATCATTACAGATCAAGAACCCGTAGTTCCTTTTTATTTTTTTCCTGGTGAAAATATGGACTATTCAAAGCATTTTTTATATAGTCACGAGTAATCATAAAGTATTTCCTCAATCAAACCATTAATTGAGTTTTTATTATTATTTTGAGTAATGTGTTTTTCAAAATGCCATGAAATTAGCCAGCTAAATAAGGGCTTTATCTTGTGACATATCCCAAGTCAGTATGATTATCTCTGAGCATTTCCTAGTTACCATTTTATTATGCTGCAAGTTACTTTCAGAATATCCCCTCCCCATTCTAATTTTCACATTAATTTTCTGGTGTGTAAATGGCTTTTCTTTTGTTTTGTTTTTTTTTCATTTCAGATGCTAGATCATGAGCTAACCAATTAAATATAATTAATCTAGTAATACTTCAGTATTAACAGCAGCAGTGCTCTCCACATCAGGATGCCCCAGACTTTTTTTTTTGCTTCCAGGCTCACAGGTAAGTCCAGTTAATTACAATATTTTGATTATTATTCAGAAAGTAGGGTGGTGTAGGACAAAGACTGAAGAATCCTACAGCTGCCAAGAATTATATGGGTGTATGACGAGCTCCTTCAGCTTTTCATTTGGAAAAATGATACTGGCAAAGGTGTCACAAACTTGATGATTTGATCGGAGGCTTTAGACCTAATGTCGAGGAATCCATGTGGGGCCAGGTGAAGCAGGAAGAGGCTGCCAACTGTCACATCATTAACAGTGCCATGCTTACCATTTGTCTTGGAGTCTGAAGAGGTAAACTGGAGATCAGGAGCTGCAGAGGTGACAGGTTAATAGGTTACCTATTTTGTTTGGTTATGTGTAACGAATGTCATTGAGGATTTTATAAACTGTGGTAGTGGTTTTCTCTCGCAGGTTTTCAGTGCTGTCTTTGTGGTCACACAAACCACTTTGGCAGTACTTTGTCTCAGCTCCCAGCTTGACAATAGATCGTGTTGATGCCATGCTGTCTTCCTACACACCTTCCCTTTCAGGGGGCTCTCATGTCAGCATATCCAAGGACTGGGGCATTGCAGAGGTAGGTTTCTGGATGTCCTGAAGAAGTCTGAAGCATAGGAGCGCAAGTCAACTTGTTTTCTGGTCCCCCTAAGTTTTTCCTGTACCATTTCAGATGGTACTTGACATCTTACTATGTCTCTATCCTTACTCTATTTTTCCTTCGGGACAGTACTTTGAAATGCTTTCTTGCTTGTTCTGCTGCTTGTTAATCTTCCTCATATAAATTTTAAATAAAAAACTGCAGGACAGGCCAGTGTTTTCATCCATTTGCCAGCTCAGGGAGACCAAAACATTCCAGAACTGTTTCAACAATAAAGAATATAACTGAATCTCTGTACAAAGTGTTCTTTGTGTGTGTGGTTACAAACCCTCTGTATATTTCTGCATCAGAATGTGAACCCTATTTTGGCTGTAAGGCTGGGCTTGTCCTCCCCAACTGGCATTTTGTATGTAGCTTGGACTAAGGCTGCAAGGAAGGGCATTATAATGCATTATAGTCTATGAGTCAGAGTCTGATGGTCTTCTACTCTGATTAAATACTTGTAGGGTAATTGGATATTAAGATATTAACTCTCCCCCAGGACAAACCAGGTTTTGGATTTGAATTCTGGGAGGAGTGAGTGGGGAGACCAAGGTGTCTAAGCAACAAATGTGGTTGGAGGATAAAGAAGAAAAGGCCTCACAACAAAAGCTAATGAAAGCTAATGTGGAAGAATAAAAATGTCTGCCCGCATACATGCGTGTCCTGTGCTTCTCTGCAACATGGAGAAACCAGGAGCTGCACAAATGTTGTCCTCCCTCCCACTTACAACCCAAGGCGGTTCTAGGGAACTGAGGGCAGTGTGAGTAGAGCTTGTTATTTTGCCTAGAACTTTGGGGTTTTGTGCTGTATAAAGAGTAATAGTGCTCAGAAATCTTCATCTGGATATGTCTTTGCTTCGCTACCACCTCTGTCACAAGAGATGATGTGGTAAAGTCAGGAGGCTGGCATTCTAGAAAAGGGCATGTTTGAGCTTTGGGTAGTTCAGGAGTTGCTGTTAATCCCGGGAGTTCGAGCACCACCCGGGTAAGTGGTCCCGATTCTGATGAATGCTACAGGCACAAATTGCAGCAAGCTCAGCTCTGGGTCCAGCAGCCCAGTGAGTCCCCTGCTAGGAGGAGTTCAAAGAGGGCCATGCACTAATCATACCTCCATTTTTTTGTGCCAGTTTGCTTCAGTCACAGCAGCTGAAGGCAGAGCTGAAGCACAGCCATGGAAAGAGTCAGTCGCTGGAGCTACGGACAGAAAATGAATGCAGGAACAATGGCATTTAGCAACGTTAGACAGCTCCTTGAGGCCACGGGATGAAGAAGCCCAAACAACAGCCAACCTCCGTTAAGTCCTGACTGAGACTGATGGGACATTATGCGGTGCCTCCCCAGCCCAGCCTTCTCGCCGTTTCCCACTTGC
This sequence comes from Megaceryle torquata, assembly GCA_024611175.1. Classification (NCBI taxonomy): domain Eukaryota; kingdom Metazoa; phylum Chordata; class Aves; order Coraciiformes; family Cerylidae; genus Megaceryle; species Megaceryle torquata. Next base: position 84,124 of record JANIJG010025413.1, read on the forward strand.
CACAGGGAGCTGCTATCAGTGTCTCAATTCTGCCTTGATCCTCTTCCGTTTCTCCTGCCACACATTAGTAAATGCACTTGCACTAAAATCAATGGGAGTTTGAAAACTAAAAGTACTGTGTGCTTTGGTATGCTACTAATCCACTTACTTGGATCCTCTTACTGCTCCTCTGGGCTGTCCTGATCCTCTCTATCAGCCCACCCAGCTGCTCTGATCTGCTCTCTAAAGTTCTGCCGTGGCTATATTAGCATCCCTGTCAACTCACGGGGCTGCTGCCTCGACGCCTTCAATCCCCTCTCCCAATGAGACTCTCTCTACTAAATTATAATCCTTGCAGCTCAGAATACTGATGCAAGCTAAAATAAATTCATGAAAAGTTGCTGCGGCTTCTACTAAGATGTTTTACTTCCCTAAATGTTTTCAAACAGTACTTACATTTCAGGATGGAGAAATAGCTTAAGACACATTCATAACCACCTGCCTGCTTTTCAGTTCTAAAAAATGAAATTTCATTGCAAGGTACAATGTAGTTCAAAATTGACTCACACATGAACTTTTAAAAGAGAGATTATGTGAATTTAATATCTGTGTCAGGCTGACAACATCTGAGACTGACAACATTTGAAAATGATGTTTTTATTCAGCAGTAAGAATATGCAGCAGCATTTTCATTAACATGCCCCCTCTGGATTTACCTTCAGAGATGTGTAGAGATGGAAGATGCCATCACCCATTCAATCCTTGACCTCTCTGTTGAGGCAGCCAATGCACCTCAAAAGGTATTTTCTCTGAGATGGACATGTCCTGCAGGGATCAAACTGACGGCACAGAAGTATGATCATTTAGAAACAACTTGGAGAGATTTCTTGCCTGGGTTGAATAGAAGGTAATGAACTCAAACTTAGAAGTACAATACATTATGTTCAAGCATTTAACTTCTATATGCATAAAACCAGAAGAAAAATAGATGGTTTTAATGAGCTTTCTATGGTCCATCAAGATCTGTCTGGTATTTGGGGGGAGAGGGAGGGTCGGGGGGAAAGGGTCTCTCTCATGTTTATTCACCAATAATGTCAGTACAGCTAAAAAAACCAAGAGTTATGAAGTATAGACCTTGCTTTGGGGAAGGATGAAGAGAGAGACAATTGTATGGATCTAAAACAGGGCATAGAATTTGACAACACAGTCTGTTTGCAGGGATTAGTCCTGTTGCCACATCTTTCCTGGCGAGAGTTTGTTGCTTAGTTATCTGTAGTGCAGACTGATGCTGAGAGTAGGTGTGTTCCCTGCTATACATCATTTGCCCCATACTGTTGAAGTGCTAGAAAGAACATCCACAGAAATATCAAAACCACCAAAAAAACCAGCACGATCATTTTTCTGTGAGGTGTTTTGAATTAACAGTCACAAACAGCCACTGCTGTCTAAAGAGCAGTCTCCCCAGTGACATCTTGGGACTGGTTCATGAGGGGCTCTGACGACACTGCCATAAACTCAGTTACCAATACTGTTTCCTAAAACAGTGGATTTTTCCTTGGATATCTCCTGTACCAGCCAGTTTGGCAATAATTATCTGTTCTTAAATGTAAAGCTTTTTAGAAGCAATAATGAGTTTTTACACTACCTTAATTTTACCAACAATAAAGCTGCTGGGATAGGAATTGACCCATCCATCCTTCAGACAACCTAAACAATTTACCTAAATACTCCTGTATCAGAACTGGAGGATAATTATCATTTAGCTATTTCAAGTACATTTCTAAAACATACTCTAGCCTTACTAACCAGCAACGTCCATGTGGTTGTCACTACTTTCCCAAGTATTTAAGCGTGCAGCACAGAGTTCTGCCATGGCAGACAGGAACTGTAGGGGTTGATTTACCAAGAGAACTAACCAAACGATACTTTAAAAAGCAAAACAAACCAAAAGAAAATGCCACCTGCTTCCTTTACCCCTCAGGATGTGATACCTTTTGGAGACTTCCGTTAGCTAGAAATGCCAGGAACTTTTTCCTGCCATTGCCTCACCTGTGAGCTCTTCTTGTCTTTCCCAGTGGCTTTTGGACAATCCTGCTGGAGCATTACTCCCTGCTTCTTCCTTGATCTTCTGGCTGAGTGTTTCTCAGTCTGTGACCTCCTGGAGATTGTATGCTACTGTTCAGGCAACTCTGAAAGGTAAATAAGAAATAGCAAGCCTAGTATGAGTGGCTTAAATTCACTCAATGGAGAGGGGATGGGCACATCCCCAATGCAAGAACTGTAGGGAAGTGCAATTTGCAAACCTTAGCAGAAGTGCTGCTGTGCCTGCTTAGAACAAACTGTCACACATGTGGAGGTGACCTGTGGATACTGGGTTCAGAAGAGGGCCACAAAAATGATCAGAGGGATGGAAACCTTCTGCTATAAAGAAAGGCTGAGAGATCTGGGGTTGTTCAGCCTGGAGAGAAGAATGTCCCTGGAAGGCCTTATTGTGGCTGTCCAGTACTTAAAGGGAGCCTATAAAAAAGATGTGGACAATCTAGCAGGGCCTGATGTGACAAGACAAGGCCGAAGATGTTTTTAAACTAAAAGAGGGCGGATTTAGACCAGTCATAAGGAAGAAATTTTTTACACTGAAGGTGGTGAAACACTAGCCCAGGTTGCCCAGAGGAAACATTCCAGGTCAGGTTGGCCAGGGCTCTGAGCAACCTGCTCTAGTTGCAGATGTCCCTGCTCCCCTCAGTGGGGTGGGACTTGATGACCTTTAAATGTCCAGACCAAATGATTATATGTGAAAAGCCTATGTGACATACCTGTAAACAAAGTAAATGTAGGGGCAAAGAATGGGGAACTGGATAAATTAACCCCTTCCAAAAAGTTAAGGACCTCTTTGATAAATGAATCACAGAATCATAGAAATGTCTGGGTTGGAAGGGACTAGAGGTCATCTAGTCCAACCCCCCTGCTGACAGCGGGGACATCCTCAACTAGAGCAGGTTGCTCAGAGCTTGAATATCTCCAGGGATGGGGCCTCAACTACCTCCCTGGACAACCTGTTCCAGTGTTTTACCACCCTCATGGTAAAGAACTTCTTCCTTACATCCAATCTAAATCCACTCTTTTCTAATTTGAAACCATTGCTCCTCATCCTTTCACTCCAGGCCTTTGTAAACAGGCCCTCTCCAGTCTTTTTATAAGCTCCCTTCAGGTACAGGAAGG